>JAFBJR010000096.1:752596-790699 GCA_016785285.1 Brachirus orientalis
GGAGTCCCCCCCCCCCCCCGCAAAGTGTTACGTTTCAGCATTATTCCATTTATTTTTTAGGAACCAGTACTCACTTAGAAACCTCACATGAAAATGTTAATAGACATTTTTTTCACTCAACTGAGAACATTTTAATGTAGAAAATAACTTTTATTGCCAAAAAGTCATGGTTATTGTCACCATCATCACAGGATACACAGCATGCAGACAAACTCCTCATTCAAAAGGCAAGTAAAGGTAGAAGATGTTCTGTCTCTATGAAGAGCTGTGGTTGCCATGTTGCTGCAACAGTAGTTAAACTTGGAAACCTTAGGGCCAGTCTGCTTAGTTTAGCTCTGATTAACATGTTGTCATACACGTAGCATGACCTAGTTCCTGTTGAGAAGTCCACATGATGCAAAGACCACACGCTGCACTTGTGAGAGTGGATACCACATCTTTCTCAGCATGCACAAATGCACACCTACTGTACACACACCCTCAGAATGCACAACAACACAATTGCACACACATCTTCCATTACCTTGTAGAAAGTGTGGTGAGCTCCATAATGAGCTCTATCATGTCTTGGTCCATGTTGGAGATTTCCTGCTTGTTTGCTTCACCTGAAAAGGCCAAGACCAAAGAAGTTTTAGTTTTAATAATTTTCAATAATCTGCTTTAAATTTTATTTTGAGCCAAATTAACTTTTTTTTCTTAATACCCTTTCAACTTTTCATATTTCTCAAACCATCTTTCTTTGCCTATATTGAAGGTCATGTTTACAAATACTGAACCTACTCAACCCTACCGTTGCAAAATGCCATTCTCTCTCTCTTAAAAGCATTAATCAAACACTTGCTTTGTCTCATTTCCTTATTGAAGCCAAACACTGATGATTCTTTCTGTTTTTGTCAAGGTAAATCTAGGATTTCCTCATTCACATAACCTTTTTTTTTTTTTTTTTTAAAAAAAACAACAACCTGATTTTATACTGCTTGACTTAGTTGCGTGTTCATACTGAAGAGGTGAAGACAGTCAACTGTGTCCTCAGCATCTGTGGCGATGCACAGAGAGCCAGGTGATGGAAATATCTGTGGTTTATTATGTGGTAAATGCAAGTGCAGTTGGATCACCCATCTGCTCTCAACATCATATCTACACTTTTAAAGAGGCTTATGATCGTTTATAATAGACTCATTTTTAAATGTGCAGACCTGTTACACGGACATATACTGTAGATGAGGAGAATATAGTACGGCTTTCTTTGCAAGATGTGGAAAACTGGTACTCTCATGTGCTAGAGGAAGGTATAGAAGTGAATACCAAGTGGCCCAAAGCACTTGTGTCTTCCATTAATCTATCAGTGGCAGGTGGCCCACTGAAGTGTGTGTTCATGTGTATCACAGTCTATGACTCCCTCCTGCCTCCTCTCACAGCAGCAAACTGATGTTGACTGCTCTGCAGTGTGGTGACATCATCCCAGGGGCGAAGTCTGTACTGGAGCTGCTGCTCAGCAGAGCAGAGGCCAGAGGTAAACCAGACTTCCCTGTTACTGTCATAGAAGACCCGAATGCCACAGGTTAATGCCATTACCTCATAAATACACACATAATTAGTGTTGATGTATAGATGTCTCTCTGAAGAAATGCCTGGTTGTTCTCCACTAAAGCTATTATCTGCCAGTGAGCTTTGTCTAATGGAATATCATGTATCATGACCTCAGAAAACTTACATGACTGAGAAAATGGTTTGTATAATAGCTCACTCATCTAAAAAGGTTTCCAGAGCTCATGAAAAACAAATAGGTAGGTAGGTAGTAGTTGCAGAGATCAGACCCTTATGAGGATTTAAATAAAAGATTCAATCCTTTGTGCTTTGACAATGTGCCCTGTCTTTCTTTGAGTGATTTTTCCATCACTGGTAAGACACCGTGACTGGGTCTTTGAGGGCTGTTCTGCTGCAGTCCCTTCCCCAATGTGTGTACCCCTGGTGAGCCCTCTTTGTTTAGGAGACACTCCTCGTCCACCAGGCCTCTTCACTCTAGGGAAACTAAGTACTTCACAGGAGACCAAACAGAGCAGCAGGGCATGAAGACACCTGTCAGTGTTGACAGTTAAAAATAGCTGAGGTGCTGCAGGTGGAGTTAAGTTTGTGACCTTTTTCCCCCATCTTTTTTTAAGAAGTTGAGGAGGGTAGAGGGGACGATTGAACACCCCCCACAGGGATCTAGGCTTACATCTCAATATTTAACATTTCCATGTCTACCTACAGAATGAGGCCTGTCACCTCATCCTTCCATCATTCAGTCTTCAATCTACCATCCTATATCTGCCCCTAGATCATGGCACAGCACGACAGCCCATGCCATCTCCGCACAAGTGAATGATCTAGCCCTCGAGCTGTGGTTGGAGGTGTGCTGACAGACAGTGGTCTTACTCTTGACTCTGGAAAAAAGGAAGAGGATGCTGCAGAGCAAACATGGCCAGGAGCAAAAGCTGCCAGCTTTTTACACTGAAGTGAAACTGTTGAACTTCACGAATCTATTGGGAAATTACAAGTAGGAGTTTACATGTTTACAGTGCAATGATGAAAAATAGTTATTTATTTGAATTTACTTAAGAATCAAATTATGTGGCCACGATGATTTCAACATCTTGTTGCAAAAAATTAAAACTGACGGGCCATGGTTTCTTGTAAACACAAAGCAATTCAAATCGGTTGTTTTGTGTGAGAGATACATTTTAAATTAACTGTACAAAAACAGCATGGGGAAGAGTCAAATACTCTTTCTTTGTATCATTCACTAATGATTGACTTATTGACATTTCATTACTATTGATGGGATTTCTCTTCCAAGTGAAACTACTGTAGAGAGATGTTTAATGTTTTCATTGCAAACAATGTTGTTTTCATAATTTCAAAAACATATTAATCATACAAACTGGGTTATCTATTCAATCTGGAAACAGTTTCACTTGTTTCAGAAAAAAGTTTGGAATACAAATCACAATATTTACAAAATCATTTGCTTTAAATAAGTGACTTTTGGACACACTTATACTATATATAGACAAAGGTAGTGATTGCAACATACTGTATTTATATTCAGTTAACAAAAAGAGAAGAAAAAGTTCTTTGTGAGTGTGAAAACATGAAATCACAGACGGGTAAAAAACTGCACAGCACATTTCACTGAATCAGGTCAGCTCGTCTTCGTCTGATCCATCAAACACTTAACAATCAATTACTGTCTCATGGGGAAAGCAGCTGATGAGAAAGAACAGGTGATTAGTTGCTGAACTGTTGTGCTCCATTAAGCTGGCCAAAACTCGCAGCCACTGCCAGGCCAGTTAGTCGCTGCGCAGACAGGTCGATGGCTACTTTCATTCATCCTCTACCCTGACATAATGGCCTTTCCACACGGGACAGCCAGATGTTAGACTAGCAGAATTACAAAAAGCAGGGAGTTGACTGTCTGCCACTGAGAATGAGAGATTCTGCAGACTTTGTCCATCAACATCACAGGGACTATCCTTCATTTGTGTCAGGAAATGGCTGCACTCTGAGCCATCTGTTTTTTTTCTTCTTGGGATTATATTTCTCAGTTGTTGCACTTTTCAGTCAGCCCTCGTTGTTTGCCAAAACTGTGAGCTGTCAAAATACTTGAAAGCAGAATATGAAAGCAGAATATGCAGTGTAATGTAAAGTGTAAGTCACTGTGTTTACGTTTGTTTATGTGTGTGTGTGTTTGTGTGTCTACGGAGTGAAGGAGGCTTACACTCAGCTCAGTGGCCCAGCCTGCATCACTGTGGATGGTAGTCCTTCTGCAGATAAAACTGCTCCAACAAGTGCAGCTTTTAATTAGGGGCAAATGCCACTTGTAAACAGTTCTCCATCTCCCCTGCTGTCGGCCAAGCATTAAATGAATGCAGTCTCTCTTTTCACCACTGGGTGCCAGTAAGATGTTGTGAATGAGACAGGAGGAGAAACCACGGCCAGATTTGAGTGCGGAGAGGAGTTGCTCTTCAGAATGAGTTAAGAATAAATGGCTAAGAGCCAGAAATGTATGCTACAGAGATACATATTCATGTAGATGCACGCACACACATGCACACACACGATGAAAGAATTGTCAAGAAAAGGTGTGCAAAAGGCCGACAGGAACACAATGAAAATACATAAAAAACCATACAAGTCCCAGTCACACAGCTATTGTTAAGTTCAAAAACAGGGACTAAAATAAAATAAAATCCAATTAAGGGTTAAATAAAAAAACAATTTTAACGCAGTTTCAGATTAAAGTAAAATCACAAGACAAAGTTTTATGTAAGCCACAGGGATGTGGTTATTTATACTGAATGCATCAGTATGTCTGTATACTAGCTTAACCAGTCAATGAATATATTGTTTTCCATAGTAAAAGAAAGTGTATTTAATGCATTGCACTGCAGATGGTGATTCTCTTTAGTCCAGCTGTTTGATAATAAAACAAGTGACCCCACTTGTACTGGCATGCTGTGTGACTCACACTGGAGTGATAGAATACACTGTGACATACATACAGTATAGTGCTGTTTGCGCTTGATGTTCTCACAAGAATTGCACTTTTACTAAGAGCATAGACTGTAACTCATTTATATAGGGAGGAAGTGTATATTTGGCCTATGTGATGGGAAGATTAATTTGGGGTTTTAGTAATTATGAGCTTGGCAAAGCTGCGGGCTGGAGAAGACAGAGTGACCCATCTCTTTTACTGTGATGCATCAGCAGAGCGCCAACCACTGCAGACCCTATTCATATGGCAATTAATGGAGCACTGTATATCAATGTCATTCCAGTGCTCCCCCACATAAGCACATGGATTACTCCCTCTACCAATTACAGCAATCCAATGTTTTACTGAGTGGAGAGGTGCCGTGCATGCAAATCTTACCATCACATGTAATCACATAAATTAGAATAAAGTGTCATTATGTTTCTGGCATATGGATTCCATAGGTAACTATCTAAGGACAGTTTACTGGATTCATAAGTCCTCAGGTGACCGGTGAAGCTGTAGCTGTGACACAAAATAAATGACGCACAAACTGGTGAGGAATTTTGATTGCTATTAACACAGTAGTCTCGGCCTCAAGAGATTCCAAAATCTACGAAACAGGAAGGCAAAGCAATTAGGCAATGTGTCATACATCATACCTGAATGCAAAGTTGTGTGTGCCTGTGGTGTCAGCCATATTTCCATGTCAGGTGTTCTTCTTTGTTATTCCTGGCAACAAAAAGCGAGTGGAGACTTCATTACTGCCCCTCATATAACTGTATTATGACATTAATGGCTCATAATCACAAAACATTACATATGCACTGAAATTGTTCCCTTTTCAATTGTTAATTGTGTTTTATTTCTTTTAAAGACATTAGGGATTTTTTTAGATGTTTCTGTCAGATTGCCAGGATTCACTCAGTAGTCTTAACAAAAACACCCCATACTCACAGAACGGTTCAAAATTGAATTGTGGTTTGAGTAAAAAGTTAATAACTAATCCAATCTGCTTCCAATCTGCGATCCCACTACTGAAGTTTTAAGATGAAAGTCCGAGCCACATTTAAGGAAAAAACTTGGATCTGTCTGAGAACTGCAGGAGGGGCCTCAGCCTTACACATTCACACATGTCGATACACACAAATATACAGTGCACTGCGCAGACACAGGGTAGCAGATCAGCACACATGCACATACACACCTCACCCTGCATGGGGCCACTTTGCACTACACTCCTCAACTTCAATATTTCATCTGCACAACAGAGAAGGAGCAGCGGAGAGGAGAAAAGCCCTCCATGAAATAATTAAAGATCCAGCAGGGATGCAGCAGCACAGCAGCCGCCGTCCCATCCTAAGTAATAGATCAAATGAAAGCTGTCCCTCAGATCATTAATAATGAGTGTGGTATGGAGACTGAAGGGGTAAGGGTGGGAGGGGAATAGGAGGGCATTGGGCTGGTACAGGTTGGGGGAGGGAAAGGGGCATTGAGGAAGCAAAAGGTATTTTTGTATGTGTGCTTGTGCATGTGTGTGCGTGCTAGCAGTGTGGTTGGTGGGTTTGAATAGAAGTCTGGGCCCTTTTGGCAAAGACCCCAGCGGACCTCACTTGGCAGCCACATGAAGCAGCATGGCAAGAGGACTCATGCATATGATTTGGCGCCAAGTGTCTGCCAGACTCTTAAGACTGGAGGGCAACATCTATATACATCGCTTGTCAAATAAACAACATTTTACTTGGTGAATGGGCAGGTTAGCTGGAGCTAATAATGCTCCTTTCAATCAGCAGAGCAATAACTGGATATGATGGTGGATGGTGGGGCGAGCTGAGTGTAGACAGACAGGGATGTGCTGTATGCAATGGGGGGGGGGGGGGAGGGATAAAAGAGGGAGGGGGGGGGGGGGGGGGGGGGGGGGGGGGGGATAAAAGAGGGAAGAGGAAGAAGGAGAGGTGGGGAGACTAGAATGGGGTGAGAGGATGTGGGATTGGAGGAAGATGGTGGTGGCTGTTGTCATCTGTGGGCTCGAGTCCCTCCAGATTCCTTCAGCTGGCAGGTACACTGTATTTCTCAAATACTATCCCCAAAACCAAATATATCACGTGGCATTCCCAAAGCAGCTTTTTAGTACCAGACCATGACTGTGTCAGAGGAATCAGATTAAAACAGAGAGAACACTAAACTAGAAAAGTGCAGTATGTTTATTTGATCATTGTGCAACATTTGGTGATTTCTGTTGTTGATGATGTTATTATTTTCTTTAGTCTTCCTGAACAAAAGCAACATCATGTAAGTGTATGCTGCATTCTTCATCTGAAAGTGGGTTTTGTCAACCAATACTATCAGATCTGACTGAGGGAGCAAGAACTGGATTTTTGTGCAGTAGAATTCACTTCTGGAACATTTCCAGGGTGCAGTCAGTGTTGCTGTTGCCTAAGTATGTCTTGACATAAAACAAGTGACTTCTTGTGTGCAGTGTGGGAATGTGACCAGGCAACACAAGTTCTAAACATATAGAAATGCAGCGAGAGTTATGTGGAAACTCATTTGAAAGTTTGTGTGTAACAGAAAATTCTTAATGTTTAAGAATCAGACACTACAGTTTTAAAATGTAAGAATTGTCTAAACCAACCCAGTCTCTTATATAGCTGCCCCCATCCCACCCCACTCCACCTCCATCCATGCACAATACCCTCTACCGCTTCCCTCTGAACACCCCAGGTGGTGGCTGACACTCCAGCATCATTGTCTGTGAATGACAGGTGGTGGGATGTAAAATCATGGAGGGTGTAGGAGCTGAACTGATCGGTAAAGAAATGTTAAAACAAAGCTCACATTGAGGTTGAAAAAGTAAAAAAAACGGATGAAACAGGGATGGGGTGGATTACTTAAGCTGAAGTTTTGAAAATATCCCATCAAAAAGCAAATGTACAGTTTAATTCACAGGTTTTAAGTCATTATGCTCACTCATGTCTGTTATGGTGTCTGTATATGTATTTGTAGGGGGTGGACAGAATCTTTGTTGATAAGTGATGGTATTAGGCACAGCAGGCTGTGTGTTCAGAATGCCATGATATATTCAAGCTGTGCTTATTTTCTGATGTTTCCAGGGTATAGGTGCTGTATAGTCTGTGATGATTGCATGAAACCTCACCAGTTTTGCCTGGCGGCTGTTCACCGGGAACAGTTAAATATTTAAACACTGCTGTGAGATCTCATTAAAAACAACACATTGGCCCCCATAAGGCCCCTACAGCACTCCCTTACACGCTCCCCTCGAAAAAACCCAGTTAGAACTCAGTGGAGTGTGACAAAACAGTTATTGTCTATTTACTGTGGAAAATTTGTGATAAATCATCATATCCCTCAAATAAGGCAGCTGGCAGTGGTGCTGACAAGTGGGTGAGTTGTCATATCAGGGTAGAAAATGATTGAGACTCAGTTCTGTTTTGACAGCTGCAGACAAGCAAAAAAAAAAAAGAAAAAAAAAGCCAAAAACAAAATAACATGACAACTAGAGCAAACCAATATTTCCATAACACACATATGAAAACAAGACAGAGAACAAACTTTGGGTCTCTGGAGTCTTCTCGCCTTCTCACAAAATCTGGGCAATTAATTCCAGCACTATTGTTTTGGGGCTTCCCTATTTTTAGACTGGCTGCCCTCTCAAATAAATTGATTTCCTGTGGCAAACTTGGAATGTTCCTTGTGTGCCATGTTTCCCCCCCCCCCAAACACACAAATGCCATCCTTCTTCTCCCAGAGGAATAAATCAAAGGCAACACTGCCAAGTTCTACGCAGCTGTGTATGTGCATCTGTTTTTACACTTGAAAACAGTTTATTTTTGTTTTAGTTCCATTAATGCTTAGGCATGTCTCCTACTTCATCAAGCACTGGCAGACAGCTGAGAAGATACTTTCCTGACAGGCAAGTGTCTGACTGACTCTCCAAATACCTAAACTGGCTGACTGTCTTTCCCTCTCTCTCTATCTCTGACCTTAGTCTTTGATTTGATCTCTCATGAGACACAGAGGTATGGTTTATCCTTGGTCCCTACCACAGACATAATGGCTAGGCCAAAACAGACTAAGCTTCCAGATTGCACAGAGACATTTAAGCACTCGGCACAACACATAAATGAAAGTAAAGCAACCTGATCCTGGATTCTTGCATTGGCACCAGGGAAGTCACTGGTCTTTGATGAACACTGCTAAAGACTGATGTACGGTGGTTGGGTGGACTCTGCACTTGCAAGAAAATGAGAAATTACAATACACAGCCTGACAAACAAAGTGAAAATCATACTGAGGAATATGAATCATTAAGCAGAGCAAATGTTTGCTCAACTTCTTGAGGATGACTCTGTAAAACTGCACCACATACTGTCACATTGCAAATCACTTTTTAATTACAGCGCTGTTAACCCTGTGCACCAAATGCTTACTTGTGTTGTGAATTAATGAGAGCATTTTTAAAATTTGGGTGACCAGGGATTTGGGGAGGTTTGCATCTTGAATTCTGTTCCCCACTCTGGCTGTGGCAGACTTGTGTGAGAAATAAATGATTGTAAATTAGACCTTTGGGGTCTGAAAACAGATAGTAATGGAGAGAGAGAAGAGAGTAAGAGAAATGAGAGAAACATACCACTAGATCCCAATTCCTTATCCTAACTAAGCCACCTGAATCCCTCTACAGCCATTTAGATTGCTCATTCAATGACTCCCCCATGTGAGAGCTGAGGCATGTGAATACTTTAGATTCTTCTCACTGCACCTTGGAAAATATTGAGTTCATAGCTACTCATCTCCATAATCAACATCATATAGCCAGAAGACTACAGGGGAGACTGCAAGCTAACAGGGGAATAGGAGTCACATCGACTTTACCTCCCAACTCTTCCAGGTGCCAGCAGCTTAGTCACTAGTCTGGGTTCTCTTAAAAGGTATCATAAATTTGGACAAAATTAAAATAAAAGATTCAAGAAATGTGCATTTCTGTTTGTTTTCATCCAGTACTGTTTAGTGGATATTGGGAGTTAGTTCACAGAGTTAAGTGGTAGTTTATGGTTCTTCTTGCATTAAGAATATTGTGGTTTACGTATCAGTCCACACTACTGTACCTCTATTTTCCTTTTGCAGGGAAATGCAGAAGCTGCAGTAGCATCACACAGTCACGGTCATGTGATCTCTAAACGTCATCCTTTACACGCTGAGTCTGTGTCCATTGCACAAATTCTGATTTTATTGATACGCCAATGTTTCCACAACCCTCAAGTGTGAAACCTTTAATGCAATATTTCAAGATTTTTACATTTTATTTGTTTTTACTGTAATTCTAATGCACAAATCAAAAATGGAGATCAAATGAGGCCGATGGAAACCTACCTATTTTTCAGCTTTGATTAAAAAAAAAAATCTGGTCAAGTCTTTTGTCAGCTAGTGGAAAATGAAATAGGGAATGAGTATTATCGATCCACTGAGTGTTAATTTTTTCCTTTGTCTTAATTTACAGCTCTTAAATATGAGGCAGTACATGACAGCAAAAGTAAAAAACCTCTGAACAGTTCCACTAAGTTCCACCAAGGTAAACCACATTTTAAGGAAGCAAAACTAAAAGTCCACTAGTGACAAAGACACACACACACACACACACACACACACACACACACACACACACACACACACACACACACACACAAAAACAAGCTAAAAACATCTTGCCTTACAAACACCCTCAGCAGAGCCATGTGATGATGTAGCTGGCTGGAGCCTGGCTGGAGCAGTTATCCATCTCACCCTGTGCTGCCAGCTGTCAGAGTACACAGCTCCAGCTAGCCGCTGGTGGCAGGTGTAATCAATATGGACTCCACAGAGAGTTGCACTACCAGAGGCCAGTCTCCACTCTCTAACCCATCTCTGTCTCTCCAGGGAAAACAGTAGGCAGGCAAGCAGGGAGAAAATTAATACTGTGGATAGGATGCAGCATCATGCTTGGGTTAGAGTAGACTGTTTTTTGTTTTTTTGTTTTTAATATATGATTATGTGGCTCAAGCAAGAAGTTATGTTGTGAGAAACAATGAGGAGCAAACTGTCAATTAGTGCTTATGCAGTGTGGAACCTCTATCGCCCCCTGTGGACTTCTGAGTAATTACCAAAACACTGTAGTCCTGTGTGACCTAGTTTTTTTTATGTCTTCTCCAGTAGTGATGCTTGTACAAATTTGGATCTGCAAGGTGCAGATCAGGGAGACTGGCACATGCAGGCTGGTAGTAAGACAGCACTTGATTGCTGTTGGTGAAGGATGCATTTTCAATATCAGATGATCGCACTGGTGAAAGGTAAAATTGTGACGTTTCATATTTTGGAAGCGTTTTCATGTTTGCGAATTAAATCCATTATTGTGTATGCCACACATAGTCATTAGCACAGCAGTTATTGACATCAGCATACACTTAAATAATTATTTACAATCCACGAGTTGACAGGCAGTCATTAAACACACACAGTGCCCCCCCCATGGCACTCACATCACCTAAATTAAAGGAGCTGCTCTCAAAGCAAAGTAAAGCAAAGCACGGCAAAGCGACAGAGACCAACAAACTGTGAATTTAAAATGATCTTTCATTTTAATGACTGGTTGTTTACTTAAAGAAATCATTTTCTGAAATGTTTTCGGGGAATCTGCAGGGACATCTGCTAATTTAAAATAAATGTAGATCTCGTCTGCAGAAAAAAAAAACACACACACACACACACACACATATATATATAACACATATATTTGCCTGTTATATATATATATATATATATTTGCTTATTATCAGGTTTATTTATTTGTGTATTAAATCTACACTGTGGCAATAGTTGCGGAGCAAACCAAGCTGTTGTGTTGCTACATAGCCCTGTGCAGTGGTCCAAAGGAAAACTTCAAAAGCAACCGAGTCATCTTTCACAAGAGTTAATGATAAATCTGTAACTGGTACGTCTCAAAACCACCTGACAAAGACTGACCTCTGGGTTACCCTGAAGGAAGTCCAACAACAAAAGGCAGAGATACTATTACAAGGTTAGCTCTATCTTGCAGATGCATGCCCCCCTCCACTCCACATTTGTGCACAGACACACCTATGTGAACACAGGCAGACATTTCTAATAACAGAGGGGGAAATGTCTGACAACCATTCCCTCCTGATGTAGACTAGATGAAAAGCAGTATAAAACAAAGCAGTAATCTACTTTAAGACCACTGACCATCAAACAGCTCATAATATGTAAGCAAAACTAATCCCAGTCTAACACTCCTACACTGAGATGGTTCATGAATGTTTGCCAAAAGGCAAAAAGAAACCCTGAGAGTAATAGCCCTCTGTCTTCATGTGATTAATATGCACACTGAAACATTTTAATTCAAAAAGTCACCGGTCTGCTGGATTTCTCTGTCAGCTCATAGACACCCACGCGATGTGCTTTCCTGCAGAATCTGACACCACATTATTTGGCCAAAACCACTATTCATCTCTCTGTTTCTTCACATGTTTTCCCTTTAGTTGCCAGTTATTTCTAAACCCCTCTTTTCACCTTTACTCTCACCCTCACTCATCTTTCTTTCTATCTTTATTTGTTGTACAAGACCTCATAAAAGTATCAGCAGGAAGAAGTAGCCAGAAAGCAATAGATTTGCTTACTTTGGCATGACTGGAAGCAGAGAGGGGTGGAGGAAAAGAGAAATAAAGAGAGGTGAGTATCAGATGGTGGTAAATAAAATGGAAAAGAATTTATACCCCACAAAACATGTTCTTTTTCAGTGTGAGGAAGAGATGACATCATGAAAATGTAGTTTGGGAGAGAAATGTTGAAGTCAGTTCCAAAAAAACTGGAAATTACTTAAAATCCACCCGCAAAGCTTGAAATTAATTCAATTTTCTGCAGAGCCAGGTGGAGACAATATTCAGCATGTACAATTAAGACCACCACGTGTGTGTGTGTGAATGCTAGGTATGTGTCTATCACTTTCACTCCTATACTCCCACACTCCCTTTCCTCTTTCCCTCTGACCTCGATTTTCTGCCCTTCTAAACGACTGATCCTTTCCCTGACCTCAAACTAGATGGACTGCTCTGAGAATGATGGATCAGTGCAACGCCATGGCCCATTTAAAGTTAACTCCTCTACTTTACAGTATGTCAGATGCAATAAAGCACCAGGGCATGAAGTAAGCAAGTGGTGTCAGCAAAATGGCTACAACAACATTTAAAGCAGTTTATTTCAATTTCAGACAGTATTTATGGGACGATATACACAAGCTGTTATTATGCAGGTTTAAAAAGGCCATCATTTAGATATGTACTTCAAGAAGAATGCGTCGCACCCTGTAGCAAAATGTGAAGCTTGATGTCTCTTATTACGATTGTTTGAAAACAGAGAGGCAGAGATCACACCTGTTCACGTGGCATAAAAAGGCTTACTGGAGGGCTGTTCCTCACTCTAATGTTTATACCATGCTCTGTGCCGTCCCCACAGGCCACTAACTATACTGTGGATTATTTAATAGTGCTGTATACTGATGGTAGGCTACAGTTTCACTGCCACTTTATGATCCAGAGCTGGGTAGACTATCTTTCAGCCGAAAAGATGGCAAATGCACAAGGAGGAGGCATCATTCACAGTGGAACAGTGTGCTCTTACATGCCATCGCTCGTTCCTTATTTCACTTCTGAGGTGTACACAAGTCACAGGGCAAGACAACCTCCCTCTGCACATAAAATCTAGGTCTGCAGATAAATTGGTCAGGGCTTGGCCAGAGATTGCTTTGATTTATGGTATAATTACAGAGTTTTTCTGCAGCATTGATATGCCTGGCTGTATGTGCCTCGGTTCTTGTGTATGGTTAATAACAATGAAGCTGTCAGGCCTCAGAGGCAGCCAGACAGGTCTGATGTTACCGGTGGTATGATGTGTGTGGTGGCATATCTCATGTAGCAACCACAAGTCATATAGAGGCATGTTATATTACACTGAAGTCTCCAGCATGTCTGCACATCCTGGCTGAGAGAGTAATCAGATAAGATAATGCAGTTGAGAGAGAGAGAGAGTGAGAGAGAGAGAGAGAGAGAGAGCAATGACTATAACGCTTACTGTCAGGATAGGAGTGTATCCCTGCAGAAGGGAGGATCTATCATTCTCAACACTCAAACTTACACACACAGTCATGCCTGATGCACACACTTAAACCCCCCCCCACACACACACACAAAGTTGAGCTGAAAAGATGAGGCTGTGAGCTGCATGTTGTAGACGGGGAGGATGTTTATAAAGCTGCCAGGCTCAGCGCATCTTTCAGGTCGCATTATGGGTGCTATCTAATTGGTGGTGGTGGAAGCAGAGGTGGGCCTCTTTGGAGGTTCAACCAAAGGCTAGCAGTCTCACAGCATCTCAACAGCTCGTATTTCACTGCGCGCAGTGTGCTAAGAGGGTCAGTCTGTCTGTCGCTGTTTTAGCCACACACACAAATGTGCACACGTATTACGAGTTACACTGACTGTGCACATGCAGATGACCAAATAAAGACTTCACTATACAGTCAATATGTGCGACATGCTGTATATCCCTGACACAGCAGTTTAACCGTGCGTTTCAACCAATTTACACTCTTGCAGATGTTCCATGTTCGTGCCAAGACACACACGCACATTGACATCACAACACACTGATCTGATGCCAATAATGTGCTTTTCTTCATCGGTCGCAATTTTAGTTTCTTAGAGGAAAAAAAAAAAACTTTAATCAGTGGTTTTTACTGTTGTGTTTAAAAGTCATACACTTGGTGTAATTACATGACGAGCACTGCTGAACTGTTATTTTTGTCTTAGTTACATGCACAAAGGCAAACTGTTACATAATGAGTTTAAAGGTACGTATTAATACTTAAATAAAGAGACTGTATTGTTTAAATTTCAAAAATAAACTATATGAATAATATAGCAATTGGTTGTAGTAATGGACGAAGATTGTTTCAAAGAGCTGGTCCCATGTTTTTTAGTGAAAACTAATGAAGAGAGGAAAAACAACATGGAAGAATAAAGTCCTTACCATAACTTGTGGAGTATGTCTGAGGAAGACCAACAAGTGCTATCGGCAAATCCTGAATGATTTGATTAATTATTATGAATTAATGTACCCCTTTTTTGAAGGGCAGACCATGTGTCATGGCAGCTTGTGGAGGATCCTGGGAGATCGATAATAACGATGCTCTCTCCTCCATTTAAAGCTTTGAACCCTCATGCCATTTTAATATAATAGTAAATTCATTTGGAAACATTGTTTACATCCCAAGCGGGGCAGAGCCAACTGAAGTGCTTTCAAATCATCTTGAAAAACGCTCTGTAAAAGCCCCAATAAAAAACCAAAACAGAGAAGTAGTTAATTTTCCTCGTCTCTCTTTTGGTTTGTAAATAATAAAAATGTACTTTACAACCAAAAGTTGTTGAAAATATAACTGAATATAAGACATGAGTGGGCACTTCACTTGGTTTATATAACCAACAGGCAGAGCAGCATTTTAGAAATGTCTAATTTCCCCACTCACAATAATATTGTTGTAAATCCATATTAATAAGTGAAAAGCCTGGTTTCAGGGGCAGAGGAAAGTAGATATACTATGTGGATGAAAACCAAAATGACATACAGTACATCAGTGTGGGTCTAGTCTCTTAACCACACTCTCATCTAAAGGAGAGAAGTATGAGAGAAGACCTCCAGATGTCTGCCACGTTCTTCCTGTCTCTTTTAAGTCAGATTCTTTCACTGACTTGTTTTAACTTCCACTAGATATGTTTTTTTGGCATCAAAGTTAATGCATCACCCATACCCTTTTCACCTTGTTTCTTTTCTTTCCACCAGCAATAGTCTGCCCTAGTGCAAAGTGGCCAGCTCCATCTGATCGCGGGCTGAGCAGATCCCACCGTGAGAGACTTGAGGGGCTCGATTGTGTGATTAAGCAAGCCTTGGTTCTACCAGAGGGCCACCGGAGCAGATGTTCTCATTAAAAATGCAGGCGATGTGAGCGAAGGAGATTGCCTTGTTCCAGGCAGAACCTGGCCGGAGGTTTTAAGCTCTAATTCCTCTCACTTGTAAGGGCCTGCCAAGATTCAATGCCTATACACCCTGTAAGTAATGTGGCAACCACAGAAAAATAAATAAATAAATAAAAATATTATTCTATCAGCATCATGCAGTGTTGGCTTATAATCTTTAACATACTGTTAAAAGAAAACATGAGATCACTTGCCACTTCAATCTGTGGGTTATAAATTAAATCCAAAATGCAAGAGTGTGGTTGTTGAGGTTTCCAGGCTTGCTCATCACTACTTTAAAGAACTCATTAGCATGTACTTGTTGAGCATCTTATTTGGAGACTGAAGAAAAAAAACAGGCAAACATTTTTTGCATTTTCTGTTTATGTGACCGAAGTGCAAATGACAAAATATGAAAATCCAGGCTTACAGAGGAGCTGCTGATGACATTTTGGGATATTCCATCCTTTCCAGCTGGCAGCTGGATGGAGCCTGGTACAATTAACCTGAAACTGCAGAGCACTAAAAAGTGATGCAGCACTCCAGAGGGTACAACTACACCTATAGTACACAGCTGGTTAATAGAATCAGGGACATCCATCAAAAGCTTGTGTAAACCCGCAGTGAGACAGCAGTGGTCTGAAATCTTTGTTGAGCCATAAGGATAATCCTTGGGCATTAAATATTGTCAACACAGACACAGTCTGCCCTGTAATGCTAAAGTTGCAGGAAAGTTAGATGGGGATTTGTGTGATCAGGCGGGACACTCTGGCTTACATCAAACAGCGGAGGTTGTGCTGGGGTTTGATGCTGGGGTTACATGCGGATGTCAGTGTGACTGTGCTCGTGTGTGACAAGATACATACTCTCCGAGAGGGTGTGTGGTGCATATGTGGGAGGAAAGGTTACTGATGGATTATAGCCCTCACCTTAAGACTGACCCCATTACTGCCCTTCACCTCACACTCCCTTTGCCTTATCCCTCTGTTCTCTAACCTTCTTTCTTCACCTTCCTCTTCTCCTATGTCCTACCACCCTGACACACATACACACACTCAATCTGGGACAGTCACTTTTCAATCCACAATTCCAATATCTGTTAGATATCATTTGAATTCAAAATATACAGGCTGGAAGCACCTCAGACTGTCTGAAGATATGACCATGCTGTCCAGTAGAGGGTGCTGTGGGCACAGCTTGGCAGACCAACCGCCATTTTAGCCCAAAAACGAGACAGTGATTTTATATTGTTTTGCTGTGAAAATAATAATCCCATACCATAAAAGCGGTATGGGAGTATTTCTGGTATTACACCATCGATGGCAGAGTATATACTGTAAATCTGTGGACTCAGCTGTCAGCTTAGCAGTTAGCTCCACTCGAGTCAGTGTCACGAGGCATAACACATACTGTATCACATGCCAAACAGAGGTTCTTCTCCTCTGCTGGTGGCTGCACTCCAGATATGTCCCAACAATTGTTTCCAAAACAGAAGAGACATCATAGCGTTGCTCCTTGCTATCTCTAATCTCACATATTTGACTGAGAATAATGTCATATTTTCAGCTCTATGTCAGTCTTCAGTCACACATCCAGAATTATGAAGATAATATAGTCTGTTCAAATGAAAGATACCAAGAGCAAGGGAACTTTTAAATGCTGTCAAGTATTTCATTTTTTTTTACCCATGCTTCACTTTTTTGCCTTGTTTCATTTGTTGGTAGTTATTTCTAGAGAGCATTCTAGGAAGATAATGTGAGGCACTACAGTTGCAGCTTGCAGTAACAAACTGCTGGTTGCTCTTGCGAGGCCACCAAAAGGTCACGGCAAAGAGATAATGGCCTCATAAACACTGTTAGCAGAGTTTTGTGTAACTTCTCCCAAATTGCCAGATAGTTGCCTCAAAAGAAAGACACATCAGCATCATTAAAGTAGGTCTCTGAGAATAGGGTGCAGTTCTAATGATACAAGCACATGCAGTCTAACACACACGCACATACTGGCAAATGCATAAACTTACACACAATTATGGACAGATTTATAAACGTGCAATCAAGCCATCTCAATAATTCTCTGTAATGATTTACCACAGCAATATGAGGTGAGAAATACTACCAGGCCTTTTGCATAATTCACTTTTTCCCTCTTAAATTTGGTGCTGATGTCACTTTGTAGATGATCAGGGAGGGAAGCAGTTCATTATGCAGAGCCATATCTCCCGGTGTCTGTCTGTTGCTTGAGTGTGCTGTGCAGAAACCCATATAGTCCATAAAACAAATGCCCGTTGTGTAGAACAGATTGTGTTGTTAAAGTAAACATTGTTTGTAACGTTTGAAGGCAAGCAGAATTTCAACATAAAAAGAGCAATAACCTGTGTGTTACAAAGATTTATGTATCCCTGGATCGCGTGCTTGCTCCATCCTGACGATTGCCAGGTAGTAAATTAGGAAATGCCTTTTGGCAAAGACTTTACCCTCTATGCACAATCACACACACTGTGTTGTAAGCCCACTACTGTGTTTACTCTTAGGCCTGAGCAACAAAACTGCTAATATACAGTATACTATTGCATGCACATAGGTATACACGAGACAGTTTTCATGAACACATGCACGCACATAACAAAACCAGATTCTCACCACACCCTTTACCACGATATATTCTTCTCTTACGAGATTCTGTCTTTCCACAAAGAAGTTTCACTCTTGTTTAAGAGCAAATTACATCACTTGGGCTTAGAAATACGATCTGGAAAAGCACTCTTTCCCTACACACGCACATTCTTATACAGTATTCCTTGTACGTCTTAACCCATAAACAGCCCTTTTACATATGTCTGTCAAAACATGAGTACCAGCCAAATGGTCCTCACTTTCACAAAATGTTCTCACTTCCTGTGGTTTATAAGTTTTTTTGGTTCTCACATTGAGGTATGTACAAGTACACACACAGACACACACAGACACACACCAAGTCCCAGGACCGAAATCCTTATGACACCTGATAGGGCAGAAAAATGTTTGTGGCATTCACTCAAGTCTTTAAGAGTTATGCAAACTGAGAGGTTGATGTCTGTCACATACGTGCACACATATTGTGTATATTTGCACCCGTGCTCACACACACATGCACACACACACGCACACACACACACAAATTCCCAGTATGACTGTGCTTTATTGATGGGAAGACAGGGCTGCATATCTAATGACATGAGCAAGTGAATGTGAAGAGGCTGCTGGGTACAATCCATTTATATGCATGCTAATAACAGAGCACATCGGGCCTGGGACGAGCAGGAAGATCTCTCTATAATCGACCATCCATCATTAAGATGTGACTTTCCCGTCAGACACAACGCATCATTACTCCGCACACGCCATAACCCCACACACGTGCTTCTTAGCACACACCAACCAGAAAACACTTTAACTGCAATTGTTCACTTCTTTCATCACCTTTCCACACACACATTGTGCATTTGTATCAATCAGAGAGAATCAACCACACACACAGCGGAACTCGTGAAAGTCAGCAAACTTTAACAATGGCACAGTTCTGTTTAAAAGGGTCTTTGTGAGCCAGACTTCTTTTTAAGTAATGAAGCACGAAGCAAAGGCTTGCCCCCCTCAGTAAAAGATGGTGACCTAAAAATGTGAACACACACATTTGGTCCACACACACATAAACTGTGCAGCTCATAAGATCAGTGATGGAGCTGTAGACTTCACATGTCATCCACATGTACTGAGCGACCAGTGGCCTTAGGAGTCCTGCTCTTTTGTGACTCAAATGTCAAACCTCAGCTCTCTCAGTGGAAGACCATGGTACCAAAGTTTGGCTTTTCATTCCAGGGGTGAGAATATTGTGGAACACTTATATTAATGGGGTACCACTGCTATACACCACACCCACCAGAATAGAGAGGGGTTCAATGGTGGTGGATTAAACAAGCATCATGAGAGAAAGAGAGAGATTTCATCCCTTTTACAAAGGCTCCTTTATCTTTTACACTGCAAAAAGGGCAATTCAGATAAGTAGTGATAGACAATTTTAGGATTATAGTTTTTCTTATCTATGATGAGTAATCTTGCAAAGCATTATTTGCATTAAGTAATTAAACTCTTTTCATCTCAAATTCTTTGAAATAAATTACTGGGCAGAAGAATTAACATAGTAAATGAGACATTTTTCAAAAAGCATAATCTAGAATTGTTTCCTGCGTATGATTTTTAAAAGAAATATTAAGTCTGGTGCTTTTCAGTGGCCTGATTTTGTTTTGGAATAAATCTCATCATGTTGGCAGATGTCTTTGCGACATTTTAAATATTTGATGATCACTTTTTTTCCCCCTCCATGTTTTGCTTGTTAGCCAAAGTTTGAAATCGTTAACCCATGAGATCAGAAGACACTCGCATTCTGACTTACATCAACTCCAAACATGTGACGCAAGTGTCATTAAAACACGGGCGCACATGTGCACTCACTTCGCACAACTTGCTTACACTCACTTGTACAAAGACCTACATATGGCAGACTGTGAGCAGGCGAGTTGGGCAGCTGGCCGGCATTAAATTGGATCCTTGGGTTCCCCACTGTTCAATGGGACTTAAAGCCATATTAAAAGCCATCTCCAGCAGTTCTGCACCAGTGGGAGAGCATGGAGAGTGGCCAAAGAAAGCAACCCGGTGCCAGTCGCACCCCTTGAGGACTGCATCTGCTCTCTCACTACACCGTGGCCTCTTTATGTTCTGCATGACACGTCGTCCCATGTGCCCATATGCCAGCAGTACCTGACTACATCATCCAACAACACCAGACCTTGGCATTCGACATGGGCAATAAACTTAAATGAACACATCCTTGACTATGTGCATCAGTGTTCTACATGACATTGGGAATGTTGGTGTGCCTGTGACGGGCATGGGAGACGTGTGTGTTTGTTTATGCATGCAGAGTCTGCTATTCTCATTTATGGATCAGCATATTAATGCTCAAATCACAGTGTCTGCTGACACTGGGTGATCTTCTCCCTTCGTTTAAAATTTATGTTGAGCATTATTTAATCTGTTGAAGTGCTGGTAGGAAGAGGGAGTGTGTTTTTGTGCTTCTGCTGGCTGCTCAAGACTGGCCACTCAGTTTGGGGCAGATTGTGTGGGCAGATGCGGTTTTATGTGCCAAGCTCTTTTTTATCACTGGCTTGTACTATACACCAGTGACATAAAGCTAGTGGTGCAGTCATGCCTGAAGAAAGTGAGAATGGGTGCTCGTTGGAGTCATTTCCCTTTGTATCTTACACATAATTAAATGGGTCTCACTTCCTGCCAAAATAAACTTGGAGGCTACATTTCAGTGGCTATGTTCTGTAATAGATCACGAACGCTTGTTCTTGTGCATGTTATTCCACAGGAGGGCAGTAATTTCTTTGTTAAGGATATGTCATAGATTGTATATGACAATGGCTGCAGTCTCCTGGTTGCAAAAAGACTTCCCATTGTCAAACCTCAAAATTCGCAGTTTTGAAACAGGAATTTTACAAAATAGCACATGCAACCATACACCTATTGAAAGATAAAAGCTGTCATTACACTAGTTGGCTACTACTGGCTACATCATTTACAAAAGTGACATCATGTGATATTGAAGAGTTGTTGAGACAAGTTGAGACCATGAACACCTCAGAAAAATGTTTACTGATGTGACTAATCAAGTGAAAAGGAGGCCTATTTTCCCATAGATTTCCATTAAAAAAAGTTTTTGCCCCCGGTACTGCAGCTAACTGCTACTTATATATACTTATATATGTATATGTGTATATATGTATATATACACATATACATATATACACACATATATACAGTCTATGGAATATGTGAGAGTTGAGTCTGGCCAAAATCAGCATGCAAAGGTGTAAATGAAGAGCTGTGGCTGAAAAAAAAAGGATGTCTCTCAAACCGCCACTTTGGCGTTGGCCCTGGGAGGACAGGAAGGATAATGGGAGTGGTCTAATAAGTTTGTTTAGCTTGTTAGTGTGATTGTTTTCTCACAAAGCTAATTAACTCTCTTGGCCTTAGGGACCCTCTGTCCTATATCCCCCTATCACCATCCATCCACACACATATATTCGCATTCATCTATCCATCCCCACATTGCTCAACCCCTAAACCTCCTCCTCACTCACCCTCACCAGCGGCAGATCTCTCTGTCTCTCTGTCTTTGGTTCCTGTCATGTGTAAATTGATGGAGGGTCTAGTGATTGTCTGCATGGTCCCAAGGTGCCTTTCCCCACTACACAGGCATCCTCTGGATCTTCCTGGTTCACAGTTGATTACGATAAATCAATTTGAGGGGTCAAACACTTGGACTGGGGCACTATCATCTCCAGTGGCTGTGAGGGTAAGCCAGCCCAGGATAAGAGGGCGTTTCCTGGAACCCATGTGACCCCCTCGACCACTCTCGTTTCCGTGGTGAGACCTTCATTAAGGGACAAATCTGTTCCCGGAGTTAAAAAAAAGAAGGTGGGGGTGGTGGTGGTCTTGTTTTCCATCACATCTCTCTCCTCCACCTCTGGTGGCTTTATTTCTCTCTCTGGTGGGGAAGTCATCTGACAGGTAACGGCAGAGCAGAGCAATAACGCCATCCCCCTGGCCTGTATAGCAAATAATGCCAGAGATTTAATCAATGGCCGGGAGGAAAAGCAGAGCCAAATCAATACAAGTCTGGCCGTTTGTTCCCCTGCTTTGAAGGTGAATCCGGGCCTTGCTACATAAATTGGACTAATTGAGGAGCATGCTAAGAAACAAGCCCCACACAAAGCATGTCTGAGTCAGCAAGATACTTGGATGTGAAATTCAGCAACCCATATGTGCAGAGACTGAGATAATAAGATGCCAAACATCGGAAAAGAAAAGTAGCAGAGATAAATACAATATTAGTTGCACGTGAAACGATAACATTCATCCACAGTTAGTTAAATGATGAAGTGTGGGTGTACAGCAGCATTTACTATAACACCACTTGATTCGGGTTGTGGAATTACTGTATACAGCAGCTCACACCTTGTCTAAATAGTAAGAGAGGGTATGTTTCATGGAACTATATATAAAGTGTGTTCCCTCCTCGTTTATCTATCACAGAGAAGCATCAATGATATATGCTTTCATACTATACAGTTTATGTTAAAAGGGACCCTTGCATAATGAGCTGAGCTGTGATAGTGGTATATCTCATCAGCAGAGACATACCACTAAACTGGCCTTATTTTATAGGGGAAAATGGCACATTCTCCACATACAAAACAATCAATCAAAGTAAATGACCCTGCTATTCACAAATCTGTCACAGTGTAGCATTGCTGTATTAAACAGTAGACCAATCAGTTGGTCAAGCTGAGATCTTCCCTGAGACCTCATTCCACCCCTGGTCCCTCATGGGGGTGGGTCCCTGAGGTCTTAGTCCTCGCTCTGGCCTTAATTAATAAGTTTTGTAGTAATAGGGAGAACAACAGGAGGTATTAACCCTGTTAGTAGAGTGACATGTTGCAGCATTATGCACCTCTGAAGGGAGAAGGGGAAGGGGAGAATTAAACGATCTCTGCTGCGGATTGTCTCACAATGCACCAGGAAGAAGATTTGAGTCCAAATGAAATGATTGTATCAGATAGAAATCGATAGCAATCCATGCCTTCTTTAATCCCACACTAGCTCCCAGATCAGTACCTGGTGCAGGCAATCTCTCAGCAATCATTACTACGTGCAGACCTCTGGTCAAGTTTCTGGCTACACTGCAAAAGTATAAGAGAAGCAAGTAAAGGAAAAGAGGGGCAAGACAGGATAATGAGTGAGGCAACGGGGTGTTGACACAGCCCTGCTGTTGTTAGAAGTAATTAACAAGGGTAGACAGCAGAAAACATGTAATCTACCTTGAAAAAAAACTAAATCTTTTTTTGTGTTATCATCTCACAACAGGGAATTTGAGTTAACCGCCAACCAAATTCTGCTTCAAGAAAAAGAAGGTGAAGCTTGGAACCGTCATGGGTTGTAATTGGAACAGGTGCACATCATCTATCAAGACATAATACAATTTTACAAAGGGCTTTCTTGTCTGCAATAGTTCTGACAACTTGTTTTGGTTTACACTACAGCCAATGAAAGAAGCCATCTCATATGGCTCACTGGCAACATCTCAAGGGATCTGAGTGAAGAGACATGCTCGAATTATTTCAGGGGATTTTTTGGTTTTCAGCTTTCATGTGATGCAAGATGAGAGGAAAAAACAACAACAATTAATCTGAACCTCTGCAGACTGGGAGCAACATCTGCCGGTAAAAACACCCCATCAAGATGTAAATACAACAACTTTGATGAGATGCTTGTGCACAAAACTCACAGGGTATTTGTTGTGCATTTCCTTCTTGAAAAATTAATTGGTGTGTTTATCATTAACATCAGTGGCTTTAACAGCAGGAGGATCCATCATTAACACTAGTGGCCTGAGCAGCTGGAAGCACACACAGAAGGCCTTTGGGTTCAGCCTTTTCTTTCCGTGTTTTGTAGTCGAGTCACATTGTTGATTTAAATCCCCTCAATTAAAAATTGCGAGTTAGGCACCGCTTTAATGATAGCTGCGATTTTAATCAGGAGTGTGGTATTCCTCATAGGTCCTGGAGGTCTGCAGGCCTCACTGCACACATCAACTTATCTCTTTCTTAAACCTCCCTTTCTAATTTCCCACCTCTGTCAAAGTCGGCTCTGCTCTCCCAGCGAACCTCTCCCCATCAACAAACCTCACAGTTGTACATCAGAAAAAAATAACTAAGTAATTAATTCTATTAGCATCAGTATTCCACTCATGAGCACCAAACCCGGGCCGGAAGAGCTGATGCCGTAAATCTCAGTGATGGAGAGAATAGTATGGGTATATGAGTGAGAAGATAGATAGATAGATAGATAGATAGATAGATAGATAGATAGATAGATAGATAGATAGATAGATAGATAGATAGATAGATAGATAGAGTCATTGTTAACTCACGCTCCCTGTCTTTGTTGTACTGTCTTTCTCTCCTCTTCTCTGAAGAAGCCTGCTGGCACGAAGGAACTTCTCCCAGCAATTAAGAGGGGCTGCAGACGCACAGCGTAATTACCGCCGCACGTTGCTGCTGTCACAAAACTTGGCTTGCCCTATGGTCATAAAAAAACACACTGAAGAATATTTAGAAATGAATTATTCAAAGTGATTGTTGGCACTCAATTATTCATGGGGCCCCAGCGAAGGGAGATTTGCATCTCAGCGCTGTAAATATTATTAATCTTGCCAATTACAAAATTTTCTGCCGTTCCAAATTCTTCAAATGATGTTCCAAATGTGTGCGACGTTTTATAGCCTTTAATGTTTAAGTGGCTTGAAATGAAAGCACAGCAACTTTTCAAATCATCTGGAAAACAAATCAAGCTCTGAAGAAGAGGAGTGTGTGAAATATAGTTACAGCACCAAAACAACGAATTGTTAACAGCTGAAATTTACCTTAAGTGTTTCCAAGTGGTATTAATAAAACCAGATCCCAACATGGATACTGCTGTCAGTCTGGCTCCCGTCCAAAATGGGAAACATTGGGGAGAATGAGGAGGAAAGTAATATAATAGTAAGATATTGTTTAACAATTTTATTTTCAGTATTTCTTGTAACTTAGTCCATGACTTGACCACCTCTTCAGTCTTTTTTTTGAATGTAACACCACTTTTTCATTCTCTTTTTCTCACTTATCTTAGTCCCAGAAAATGCATGATAGAACATATAATTTATGAAATGCAAATTGAGTTCCATGTCCAGACACTTAATTAAATTTATGTCAACTTTGATATTACTGTAAGCCTTCCTGTTCTTGAACAATGTCACAGGTCGTGATAAATGGAATACATGCTGGGCTTTAGGAATAATTTGCCCAGGCTGGTAGAAAATTCAACCTGTTGACTTGGAGAGGTTGTTGGCCAGGATCCTATATTATACTGTATTGTCCATAATATGTATTACCTTACATGTGTTTCACAAATCTGCAAAACTGCCCACACATAACAACAACATTCAATAAAAATATAAAATAAATTTGAATAAAAATATTGATATTCACTGTCTCTAGGTCTTGAACACTAACACTGATTTTTTAATGTACCTAATGCATAAATTACATATAATTAGCAATCATGCACACTTGAGGTACAAAACACCCTCCAGTGCTATTGACCTATAGATTACTCACTTTATTTATAGTTCATGTTCATGTACAGTGTTAAGTAACTCATAAAAGGTGGCCTTGGAGGAGCATAACAGTAAAGGGAAAGCAACCTTTTTGGTAAGTCAGACAGTCAAATAACCAGCCAACTCGTAAAAACACGTCCATCCTGTGAGCAGTATGTAAGACATCAGCAATCTGGAGTTTAATAGCAACCCTGTGCCTCTTGCTTTGCTTGCCTGCTGTTCCTGTGCGTCTCAGGATGAATGGGAGAGTGACACTTTGTAATGCTTAAGGCTATGGAGCTCACTCTAATAGGCCTAGACTTAATTAGTATAGGACTCCCCCCGTAAGCAAAGATAAATCCTAACCCCATGAAAGTAAGGCTGCTGACACGAACAAATACAAATGTACAAAACAGACAGCGGCACACATACAGATCCTGTATAGATGCATCCATTAACAACGCAGTTTTCAGTTTCCAATGCCCTTTGAGCTCTGATGTGGTGCTGATAATACTTTAAACTTATTTCTCTCTTTCCTCTCTGCTCCCCCATCCCTCGTTTCCCATATCCACCATTTCTTACCCCTCTTTTCCTTGCAGGCTGTGGAATGATATGTCATTTTATAATCCTGTGTGGCTAAATTACATTAGGAATATCCTCTCATTAATTAAACCTGCTATTGGCAGCACCTGAGATAAAACAGATTATAAGACCTGAAAGTGAAAACACAGAGCGCAAAATGCCAGTGTCAGCAATTTGTATGAGTGTGTGTGTGCTCCTGAGAATATGGGGGAGAAGAGAATGAGCAAGAGAAAGGGAGGGAGGGGTGAGAGAGAGAGAGAGAGAGACTGCAGGAGGAAATGGCACAGTTAAGATCAGTCGATGTGCTTTTGTGTACGAGCCGCAGCAGTAAAATTGTCTGCTTCACTACAGTCCACACACCAATGTGTTGTGTTTCCGTTGAGAGACTTTTTATCCACAACAGGATTAGTTATAAGGTTAATAGAGTCTATTCACATGCTCTCTTACACTGCTTCTGACAGGTGGTATACATGTAGAAGAGTCCAGGGTAAAACAACTCCTATCACCAACAGGCTGTAAATCTGGCACCAGCTGGAAGTGAAACTTACTGCATATATCTCTCCTGAATAATATTACCAATGTGTACCAAATTGTTTTTTATCACCGAGTGCAGTGATTTGTTCAGGGATCATACCTATGGTACCTGTTTGACTGCAAAAAAAGGTGCATTTTTTGTGTGTGTGTGTGTGTGTGTGTGGGGGGGGGGGGGGGCACAAAATAAATGGGGGGGAAAATTGTGTTTTGTCTTTTGGCACAAAATAAATTTGAAATTGATATCCTAGCTTTTTGAGTCTAAGGAAAAAAAAGGAAATCAAAGCGCCCTCAAACACAATTAAGTGTTATAAAAATTATAAACGTATTCCTCTTGTTACCTGTCAAAACAGATTCATACAAATGAAAGTAGGGAGAGGGGTAAGGAGAGAGAGAGAGAAAGAGAGAGAGAGAGAGAGAGAGAGAGAGAAGGATAATAAAAACTCAAAATATTAAGTGAAGCAGAGTGGGATTGCATGCTGCCTTTGTATGCAGACAGTGGAAAGCCATAGTGGAGTTCACAAATAAATCACTGCCTTTGGACGAATTAATCAAAGTGCACAGCTGTTGCTGTGCATGGGTAACTGGCAACAGATCTAGCAGAGGTTGAGACGCCTTCCTGGGTGTATTGTTTCCTTCCTCCCTGGAAGCATCCACCTAAAGTGGCAGACTGGGTTTGTCTCCCACTGAGTGATGCACTGCCACTTCCCACCTGATATTTTATCCCCAGTTCAGGTGCTGCACTCCCTTCCATTTCCTCCTAAAACAATTCACAGAATGAATTCTAACTTACCTAGACAAGCTTGTTTTGCCCTAAGCAGCCAAAGTGCCTTTTTTTCAAGATACAAAATCTAAGAATAATGAAATTTCTGTAGGCAGTTTTTTAGAGACATAACTAGCATCTAACATCATTTTCCTGCTAGTCAACCTCTTACAAACCCCGGCTGCTATAACTCTTCAAAAATGTGTCCCTGGTAATATTTTTCAAGAGTTTTTCAAGACTTTCTAATGACACCTTCTAATCTGTTATTTGGTCCAAAATAATCTCGAAATTAGGAGGTGAAGAATACTTTCGTTGGCAATATATGATATGGTAATTAAACGTCTGGATTTTAAACTTAATGTCTACACAGTTGTTTGGCCATAAAATATCAGAAAATGTTGATCTGCGTTTTCCAAACCTCGAAATGGTGATGTTCTCATGTAGGGTGAAAAAAAAACAAGGCTTCACCGACTGAGTACATATTAATCATAATATCATAGCTTTTCATTTTAGTGTTGCACATAGGAGGAAGGACAGCATATATATATATATATGCTTGTAATACATGTAAAAACAAATATTATAGGGAAAAAATAATGAGGGAAAACAAAATGTGCAGGAGGAGAACCAAAAAAAAACATGCACACATTAAATTAAAACAAAACATAATATGAAGAGGCAATACAAAACAGCTAAAGTGTCCAAGAAATAAATTAACAGATAATACATTATTGAAACAAGAGGGTGGGTATTATACTGCATTACTAAAATGAGCCAAAAGGAAAAGTATGACCAACTGCTTATTTGACTTTAGCCTGGTTGAATATTCTAATATAATAAGGCAAATGTTTTCAACAGAGACGTCCTCAGGATATGAGGCTTTACACAGAACATCCCGCTCAGAACTCTTGACAGAAGTCACATGTAATCATCTACCTGTCTGCCAGCCATATGTTTCTTGTCCCGTTGGAAAAATCAGTAATACTGAGCAGACAGTGAGGGGTCAATGTCTTATGTCTTCTGTTTAAATTAACCTGTGTGCCCTTGAGAAACATTGCCAGCAGAAACCTAAACGAGTCATAAAGTGGGTGCCAACATCATGGATGAGAGTCATTCATGTGACGAGGCTGTCACCCGCACCGCCTCCGCCATCATGGAGCCATGAGACATTTTATTCCCTTTCCTGCTCTTCCTCCTAATTTTTCTCCTAATTCTTTGGATGCTGCTTTTTATTTGGAGGATTGTAACCTCATCAACAAACGCTGTGGATTCTACTCTTTTCTTGTTGATTGCTGATGTCCTCTGCAGTGGAAATCATTCTAAGAAGTTTACTTTGTGCTAATCTCATAAATGTCCTGTATTTCCCTTCCTTTGTCCCTCCATGATACAGGAACGCAATAAACCACTTACATAAAATTCTCCTCTGAGACACCCTTGAAAAAAAGAAAAAAGAAAAGCTGACATGTTGAAAGTTCCTCCCTGCCTTTCTCTCAGTCTCTGGTTGCTTATGATTTCCACCAGGAATGTGTTATTTGGATCATTTATTACATGAGCTGTCCCAAAGTCTTGAAGGGCGGTTTTAATATGTGAATTCTCTGCTCTGTAGTGTGTGAAACAAGTATGAGGTGCACGGAAAAACATTGACTTTTATGAGCACAAATGCATTTCACTGGGCCACTTGTTGTTAAATAATCAATAAAGGATGGCATCAGTGCTGGTGAGGTAAGTTATTATGGTGGTGGAGGGTGTTTTATTTTATATTCTGCTTGTAAAGTCTATGATGAGATGTTTTTTTCACGTGCAATAGCTGTGAAGTGGAGTAATTGTACTACAGAGCAATATCAAAAATCAAGGGGAAAATTATGAGTCTTCTCCAATGACTGTATTAAAAAAAGGTGGACAACATATGTTTATACTCTCCTGCTGCAGACAAATGAAACCAAAACAATTTCACAACAACAGGTGCTGCCATTTTTAACTGGTTTGGAGTCTGTGCTGTATTGAATATGAAGTGAAGCTACAGTACTAAGATGTTGAAAAGACACCCACCTAACCACACAAGTCTTTTGTTTTTAAAGCACCAAATCAAACTAGAGGTCAACCAATATGGGTTTTTTTGTGGCTGATGTTGATTTTTTAAAAATTGGGGCAGCCGATGTTTGATGCCAATTTTTTTCTTTTTTTCTGTCTGATAAAATACTATTTTATGACAACAAACCATTCAAAAATGGTTAACTTTAGTAAATAGTTATTGAACAACACTAGTGGTCCACCTCTCCAATCTACATTTCATGTCTGCACAGCATTTTCCAATCCAGTCCAATCCAATCCAATCCAATCCAATCCAATCCAATCCAATCCAATCCAATCCAATCCAAACTTTATTTACAAAACACTTTAAAACAACACAGTTAACCAAAGTGCTGTACAAATTGAGTTGAATTACAATCCCAACTTATAAAGTAGAGCATCTTCAGCTTATTTTTTTGGTTTAGGATCAGCAGTTTAATTTTTCTTTTGTTTAGACTCATCAGCCCTTTTTCCCAGCTGCTTTTTTTTAGCTAAAACTCCTTAACAATTTTTTTTTAAATCAATAAATTCTACTTCAAACGTGAAACATGAACATAGTCAGGCCTTTAGCAACTAAAACAAGTATTCTCACTAATAAACATGATCAAACCAAAGTAAATGGTTTGGTAAAGCCCTGCAAAAAAGTGAATAATATCTCCTATTATTCTTATGTCAGTGATCTTAAATTCATTTTCTGCATTTTTTTTACATATTTCAATTACACTGGGGTAGCCAAGAACAGCCTGTGGTTGGCTGTATAAAACGTACTTCACATTGTTATTATAACAACACTGTGACCCATTTTAAAGAATAACCACCAAAGCCAAAGTTATCCTACATGCAAAATGAAAGTGTAGCACATTTGTCCTGATCCCATGATAAGCTTCCGAAGCAGCATCTTGTTCATAGGCGACTTTTTATTTAGGTGTAAAAGTGGTGGAAAAATCTGGTCTGGGCAGATGTGCCCACTAGAGCAGAACTTCCTGAGTGTAACGAGACATGGACATTAATGAGCTGGTGACAAAACTGGAGGTGACTTAAAACAGAAGGAATTGGATTGACCAGAAATGACAACTGCATATATGCAGTATATGAGGAAGGTGAGGAGGAGGGATACCTGCAGTCTGAGACAAATTATCTAGTACACTCCACACATATTTAAAGAACAACTTTCCTAATAATACATAAGGAGATAACCAACATGTTTATAATTTCTAAAACTTTTTATTATTCATATATACAAATAATATATTCACACACACACACACACTGAGGGTATGATAAATTAACAGAAAAACAAATAGGTGAACACAAAACACATGAACGTATAAAATAAATATAAAACAGCAACAAGTACAATAAATCATAAAGGCTCATTACCACTATCTTAAACATCATTTTCCTGCTAGTCAACCTCTTACAAACCCCGGCTGCTATAACTCTTCAAAAATGTGTCCCTGGTAATATTTTTCAAGAGTTTTTCAAGACTTTCTAATGACACCTTCTAATCTGTTATTTGGTCCAAAATAATCTCGAAATTAGGAGGTGAAGAATACTTTCGTTGGCAATATATGATATGGTAATTAAACGTCTGGATTTTAAACTTAATGTCTACACAGTTGTTTGGCCATAAAATATCAGAAAATGTTGATCTGCGTTTTCCAAACCTCGAAATGGTGATGTTCTCAAACATCTCGTTTGTCTACCAGAAAATATTCACTTATGAGCATCTGAAAAAACAGACAACTTATTAAAAAATAATTTAAAAAAATATTTAAAAGAAAGCCCACTCAAAAGAGTGATTAATGGTGATTAATTTAGTAAAGCAAAGAGCTCATAAGATACAAAGACAATAATGCAATGTATTGTCTGAGGTATTCACGTGTTGCCATTCTGTCAGACTTTGTCTTCAATCTTTCTGAGATGCACCTTATTAAAGGTGTAGAGACCTTGAAGTGTTACAGGATCCACTGTCTAATAACACCACTGGCCTCATACTCTCTCCCATCCTCAGAACCATGACTATCAATCTGCAGATGTCCGTTCTATCAAAGTACTGCTGAGGGACCGGCTTTCTTGGCCTTCTCAGTCATGTTCCTGCTTTAATTCTCCTCTGTCAGCTGTTATGGGCTCTTATGCGCTTCTGTGGGAACTGGCAGTATCAGGTTTGAGGATGAAGATTGGCAAAAATATGTTGACGGTCCATAGGCGTAATAGTGCAGATGGCGCCAACTGAGCTGTGCTGATGTCACGGTTCAGGAAAATGTCAGGATGCGAAACAGTTATTTTAAAAAGACTTGTTGCTTCTGTGGAACATAAAAGTCTGTCACTTTTCTTTCCTCCATTTCTCTTCCCACAAATGATCCCGCTGTTTTTATCTGCTTCATTTTGCTGTGCTGTGTCAAACAAGTGTTTTGTTTTGTCATTTGTTAATGCTGAGCTCTTATAAACGTCTTGAGCTAACACAGTTTGCAGCTAAATTTGTGACTCGGTGAGGTCTCAATTGCAAATAAGTTAACAGATAAACTATACAGTACTGTACTTATTGATTTTTTCCCCCCCTGCACCCAGTAATCAATCCCACAAATGCCAAGATATTTCACCCATGAATCACAAATTGTAACATGCTTTTGGGGAAAGAGGCAAGAAAGTTAGTCAGCAAAGCAATTAGCATTTATCTTTTAGAGACTCTGAATGTCTCAAAAGTAGGTAAGACTGACCCTCTTTCATTTAGTTTTAGATATTCATTCCCAGATTGACCATGTGTTGGTCTCATTTTACTCTACAGATGCATGGTTAGTGGATCTGACCATCATGAGATTCTGACTCTTTGGAAACCTGCCATCATATGCACAAGTGTCTTGCTCTATATAACAAAGAGGTGAAACTAAAGCTTCTTAAATACTAAAATTAAGAGATAAACAGTGGATTTTTGAACACGGGTGATTGGAACTCAATGTGTCTTTTACTTTGGTCTCCCTTTATATCAATCTCTCAGTTGATCTAATAAATGAAATAAAACCTTTTGTGTGCTTTATACACACACACACACACAAACACACGTTTGCGCTTCTATCAGAGTGAGGACCCTCATAGACCCTCATAATGCATTCTTTAGCCCCTTACCCTAACCTTAACCATCACAACTAGATGCCTAACCCTAACCCTTACCCTAACCCATCCTAAACCCAATTCTAACCCTAACCCAAAAACCAAGTCTTCACCCTGAAAAAGCCCTTTTAAGGGACGAGGACCAGGCAAAATGTCCTCACTTTGTCAAAATGTCCTCACTTTGTAGGGTTTATATGACTTTTGGTCCTTACTCTGCAGCAAGTACAAGAACACACACACACATGCACACATTCAGTATATATATATACACTTATGTCTTCCCACTAATGCCCTTGAGTGAAAGCTGATCAAACTCATTCATGTACAGAACATGCTTTTGGTGAAATGGATTAAAAAGGATTTTTGACCAGTGGGAACGGAGCATATTTTTCTTTGCTGCTGTGTTTAGTGGTGCTCTAAACATCCATAATCACTGTGAGGGAATTTCACCTGGAGGAATTGAGTAGGTGTTGTACTAAGTGGGCACTGTAAATTATCTGTAACCACTATCCTACGTTAGCACAAGTCCAGTTGTCACAGACAGTCACTATAGGTCACATGTTGTTTCATGTATAGATGGCCACTCTTGTTATCAGCACTGTGCAGGGGGCTTGTTAACAAAATAAAATATAAGTGGTAAGTTGGTACATTGGTGGTTAAGCGCTGTTTCCACCATTTTATAGTGTTTGGTATGTCGGACCCCTCTGCAGTCAGCATTGATCGAGCTCCCTCCCTGGACGCTCGGTGCAGCACGATCCCTCCAGCAACCAGCCAGTAATTGATCCTGAGGATTCCCATGGCACACAGATTCAACATGCACTGTACATGTGAGTGTGTCCCTTGCATCTTCTGTTAAGTTGGGCTTCCAGCAGCATGCTCCACCTGGCTAACCTCTCCATTGCAGTCAGAAAGTATCCAAAGGTCATACTGATGGCCAGAGAACTATAAGCCTCTTCTTACATTCATCTATTTTCACCTCTCTTTCTTTTTTCCCTTTGCTCTCTCCATAATTTTTCTATACTGTCTGCAGCACTAATCTGATGTCTAATAAAACCCCTCTCCTCTCCCGTCAGGTTCCATTCAGAATCACCGGTGATCAAATAGCCCTATGATTTTATGTAGATGAAAGTAAATCACGGCTCCTCTAAGTTGTTTCAATGCTCCGCCACGCTCGATTGTCATGCCATTTTGAGCAACTCGCTCACCATAAAGGACCCCATTTCACTTCCATTCAGTTTGAGACAGAAAGAGGGGTGTGCCAAGCAAAGGCTTTGCTTTTGGAGAAAGATTAACAGCTGCCAGGAAGCTTTCAGATCTTCCAACGAAGGAAAAAAAAAACTTCACTTACACATACGCTACATTCTCAGCCAAGTACACACACAAACACAAATGAACACACACATATATACAGTGTATATACACAGAGTCACACTTGCAGAAACTTCACACAGACTGCTCGTCAGATCAGTTGCAGTTTCTTTCAGGTTGTATAGCAGTTTATCTACAATTCAAAGTGCTGTGGGTTTTGCTGCTGCCAAATTACAAGCTCCATTTGCCAGCCTAATTAACGGATCATAGCATTCAGTGGAATTTATTGCTGCAGCCCAGGCTGATGCCAAACCAAACAGGATAGACCTCACAGATAACCGTAAACTTGGCCGAAGAACCTGACACCTTGAAAAAACAAACTTGTTACAGGGAGTCTGTTTATATACGCTTCTTTCCCTCTGTCTGTCTCTCTTCCTTCTGCCGCTCTTCTCGCTCCACTGTCTCAGCTGACAGTTGCTTGACTGTTTCACTTCACGGTCTCTGTGGCGATGGTTGTTAAGAGGAAAAACCCAGACTCACAACCTATTCCTTTTTACAGCAATTCATCGTATGTTTGTCAGCAGGTGCCCTTGTGGTCAATACTGTTCAGATGAATGGCTGAAATATGAATCCAGAAGAGAGGACACAACAGGACGAGACAGGTCATGAATTTCAACCAAACTCACAGGAACCACCAAAAATATCTGACTGGCTACTGGGGAGCAAAACAAAATCCAGTGGAACACAGACAGCTGGAGCATAAACACCAAACTTGAGAGTCTGAAACACAAAAAAGCAGGTTGATCTTATATTTAACTAGTAATGTGCTAATCACTGTACCTCTATATGAGGTCCAATAGGAAAAGAACACACTCTGCCCAGCAACTGACAGAGTGGAGGTTCCAACCCATGGAGCACCAATGGCGTCCTCTGGCGAGCGTCCCTGATGCTGTCACGGCTGTGACAGAGGTGCAGAGAGGTGTCCAAAGGGGAACCTCTGCCATGAGGCTTGAGCATTTTGTCACATTTCTTACATCATGCCAGTATGACATTGTCTGGTCAGTGTAGCTTCACTGTACTTGGTGGGTCAGTTTCTGGCTGCACCCCTGTGAGATAATCCTATTATAAGTGCTTTAGAGACATGAAAATTTGGCGATTTGTTAAGTGAAGTTAAATGTCACAACATGTTATTATAAACAGCAGGCTTTTGTAATCCATGAATGAACCTGTGAGATTTGACCTAAATAGGGAACAAACTAAGCTCCTTCTTGACAAATTCTTGGTGCTTTTCCAGGAATCCTTTAAATTGTCTCTTTTGTATTACAGGTAGTTTGTTACTGGACCTTCAATGTGGCTTTCTAGTTCTTTTGGATTCATTTATTGATTTTCGTCCAAATTGTCCCAGAGAGGGATCAGAATGGTGTGTGGAACATTTCTTCCTGTAATGTAGACCTTTGTGTTTCCACTGAAGACACTTATCTGTAGTTCCCTCACAGACACACTTTTGAGTATACTCTCTGTTACACACACGCAAGTCCTGAAGCCATGAAAATACAAGAAAAATCCTTTTTATGTACAAATTACTAGATTAGTGTTTCAATTATTTGGCTCACTTCTTGTGGGAATGTTTTGTTGTTGTTGTTGTTGTTGTAGATAGAACCAATGTATCAATCAAAGCAAGGTCTAAATGAGACACAAAGGGATGCAAACTTAGCTGTGTTGCTAATTGATCGATGGCGTGTTTAAGGAATTGCTTAATTAGCACAAACAGTCCAACTCTCTAACACAATAGCACTATTTTAAATATATAGCCAAAGGCCAAAATTCTGTAAAAGACTAAAAAGTATAATTTTAAAACAAAGCTTTATTATCAACATCATTTTAAACCTGTATAAATGGATTTTGTTTTGAGCTGATGCCAGGATGTTATGTTCTTGTTTGTTCATAAATAAGTACAGTCTTTTAAAACTACAACTAAGTCTGACTCATCCCTGTATGGCTAACAACTGGGGCCAAATAAAAATAGACTTTACAACAGCATATGTCATTATCTCCAGAGAGACTGGCCTTTAGTAGAAAGAAAGAAGAAACTGGACCAGGTTTAACTTGTCAGTCCGCTTCAAAGAAGACTGTGTGGACCTCTCGGAAGCCTCCCCGCCTGATGGAGAATTATTGATTGTGTGTTCAGATATCTTGAGGCGTTGGTGTATAACACTGGGGTTTAAATTCAGCCCTAATGCTCAGCTCATGCATAATTTATGTGGTTCCCATCAAAAGGTAGTTGCAATGCAAACTAAAGAGGCCTCAAGAAGCTTTTTGCTGAAAGTTTTCACACATCAACAAGCACAAAGCGCAGTATGAGTTTACTTGAGATCTAGTTGCAGTACATAAAACACAATTTATATTTTATGTACGATTTACGTTGAGGAATAACACCATCACCAAGGAATGAGTTCACTAGCAGTTTCGTAATAGAATTTTAAATGCATGTCCTTTTTGTGTGTGTTTAATTTCTCATACATGTAGAATAAAAGAACTGAAAGTAACAAAAAAAACTATACTATTTTTATGCTCCTTCTCTTGCTGTCTTGCACGTAAAACCAACATGCATTATTTAAATAATGAAAGGACTATTCATATATTGATCTCTCTGTCTGTACTGACCAATGCCGCTCCAGGCTTTAACGTTTAACACATTGTAAATACATTTATTCAGACAGAGAGGCACATTTGCTTGTACTTGTGAGAAACATTAAAACCTTCTGAATGGGCACGTATGTCTTCTGTTGTATAAGTTAGAAGCTGTCAGCTAAGTTGTTCCTCTTCCCTTTTTCAGAATGCAGAAGCAGAGGTGGAGCTGCTGCATCTACTGTCTGTCTTTCAAAGATCACATCAAGAGACACCTCATGGCAAGAATCAGTTTAGCTCAAATAAGACTACTTCATATAGTAGTATAGGGCATATAGTCTCCTTATTACAACATTACATCTCCAACAACATATTGTGGATGAGGCAGCATATCTGTCAAAAATATACAATTTTCTGTATGTAAAGTCATCTGCTGAGTTACTGTACTCTTGACCTTAAGGGCATATGTTCTTTTTTCCCTATTAAGGTGTGCATACAGTTTGTGGTTGAAAGAGACCTTCATTCTCAAAACACTGTTCAAATTGTACTTGAACTGAATATTCAAAATCACAAAAATTATCTTAGTTATGAAATTATTTACTGTATTAAGTTAATATAAGAAGTATGACCTTAAAAGGCTGATGAAGTCACTAAATGCACTAAAGTGGACAGTGAGTCTGTGTAAAAAAATGCCTTTATGTCTTTATTAAATTAATTCTCCATACACAGAACAGATTTATGAGGTTGACGGAAAGATAAATTGAGCTGGTAAAACTCTCCTACCATGGCTGAATGGAGATATATGTTCTGGATACAGAGAGAACAGGCTCATAAATGATACCGCAAATGTAGAATGGAACATGACAGGCACACCTGTTGAAAGGTTTTGAACTGGACAGTGACATTTATTCATGTATGTATTATTACTATTTTACTACTGAGGTCAAAGTGAAAAAAAAAAACACTGAAACAAATAATACTATAATAAAAGATTAATAATATTAACAACAATCATTTCAGAAGCAGAAACAATAATTCATTTGTAACTTCATCATTATTGTAAGAAGAACGAGTGCCATGTAGGAAAATAACTGGATCATATCCATGCAAAAACATGCTTTCAACAATGTAGATACTATATGTTACTACTCTACATACTCATCCATATTTGCACACTTATAAAACAGACTGTTTGACTAGATATGTACATACTCCCATATATGGTTATTTGTTAATTTCTCTACAGAGGGAACATTAAATAGATATATATATAGCTATAT
>JAFBJR010000096.1:790784-847989 GCA_016785285.1 Brachirus orientalis
TAAATTGATATAGCTAAAGATGTTTTTTTCTGATAAATATTACCAAAAACAAAGTGAAACTAATTTCAAAACACACACACTATTTTATTATTTGGCATAACCTGTTTAATTTAAATCGCATGCTGTAAATGTTATTTAATCTTAATTGCCCCTGAGTAAATAAGAGGTTGTGGCTGTTGTTTTTTTCTCATATGTACACCAGCCTCTGTGGAAAAAGCATCCTGTCGCCCTTGAATAGCACTTGACACTTTCTGATGAGCCTTGTTGAGCACAGTCCTTAACATTCATTAATAGATGCCACTGGTTGTTTGAGTGCCGATTTGCACTGAGAGTATATCCTGCATTTAATCATACCATGCTCCAGGGTTTGTAGGAACAGGCTGAGAAACATCACACAACACAGCCACTCGCGGAAAAAGCTCAGCTCATAACCAAACAGGTGGTGGAACAAAGCAAGAGTTTAACTTTTTTTCCAACTTCTTTTACCTTTATTTATATGTACTCCTCATTATACCCTCCAGTGTGTCTGGCACAGCAGGAGACTGGGTTTTGACAGTGCCTGTCCTCATTACTGGCAGACGAGCACCTGAGAGATGAGATGCATCCTGACAGCCAGGGCCGATTCTCACCTCCATTAACACCAGCAGGGGGTCGCCATGATCTGATTACAGGAGGGAATGAATAAGGAACAGAAATAAAGGGAAACAAGAGGGGAGGGCAGGGTAGGGGAAGAGGATGGAGGGAGGTCAGTTGAGGCAGAAGATTGGACATAGGTGATTGAGTAAAGGAGAAAGGGAGGACAGGAGAGAGGTATAGCAAAACAGTGAGATGAAGAAGGGGGTGGATGGAGATGCTGGGGGTGAGGTGGTGGTGGCTGGTGATCTCAGCAGCACTTGTCTGAAGTGCATAAACCAGCAGCCGTGGGCCTAATGATTGAGGACATTGGTACACAGCTTGGTAAGGGCGACTAGCTATGATCAATAGCACCTGATGAGGTGTCTGAGTTCTTTCTGATGTGCATCAAAATGGAATATGTTTTTCCTCCCCATTTAATCAATGGGAAGAGTGTGAAACTAATTGGGCAAAATTGCAGGGGCATTTATTGATTAATCAAGCAGAAAAACGAGGGAAGCATATCAGGGGCCAGGGCCTAGACGTGTGAGGGCAACGACATGGGGTTTTGATTGGTGAAATGAATCAATACCTTGGAATCATTGGCTGGCGCATAAAAGTTGGAGGGGCATGAAATATTCAAAGGCGCCGTGGCAACAGCACCTGCAGATCCACAGAAAGCTGAATAAAAACTGACTGGCATCAATTTTGAATGCTAGATCGTCACATACTGGAAAGCACTCCTGTAGGTGATAGGATTTTTTCCCCCCGTAGAATGTTATCTTCCCTTTCTTATTCCTCTCATGTATACAACATTTTCAATATATAGTCAATGTGGCGTGCTGTAGCATGGAACATGTCTTATAGATTTCTGTATCTTTTCCCTGCCGTCACAAAAATCTCATGGTGTTGGTCCCGTTTTGCATTGTGGGAATGTGTTGGAGAATGGTTCGTGCATTGTGGAATGTCACAGTTGGGTCTTCTGAAGGACAGGAATTGTGAGTCTGTAATCTCTCATCTCTGTACCGTTGAACCCCCTAGGGAGAGTTGGATCAGACCACTTGATTCAGTCTTTTAGTTCCACTATGGTGCACTATACCATATACCAGTACAAAAGCCATTTCCCTTGTCGAAAAAGATGGAAATAACATTGGTGGGGGGGAAAGGAGGATGTGGGGTGGCGATGCTGCCACAAGCAGCCGTCCACCAATGAGTTCCAGATCAGGAAGCATTCATTTTCTGCCCTCAGAACATATTTATTGCCTTAATGTAGAAATATGGCAGCCAAGGGAAATGTCAGTCAATCCCACCTTACAGAACAGGAAAAGAACAAACAAGTTGAGAAACAATCTAACAGTCTATCTATAGCAGGATGAAAAGTAGAGATGAAATAAAGAAATATCTGCGGAAAAGAAGGAAAGGGGGACAATTTCCCTTTTTGCCCCACAAAATGAGATGAGAATAAGATACTGTATAAGCTTGGGATGAGCTGATATGATGTTCATTATTGATAGTGCTCTGATACTGGCCAAATCACTGGATCAGAAAAAGGTAAAAGAAAAATGTAAAATCAAATACAATCCAAAAAGTCTAAATATCACACAAATCACTAAGCACAGGTTGAGCTATATGTCACATTACCAGAATGTGAGTATGGGATGCATTGATCTTACATTTGTAAGCTAAAAAATTGTTATTTTGTACAAAGACTACCAGACTAATATTGGCAATGGTAGATAATCAAGAGTTTGATATTGGGCACAAAAAAGTGGCATAGAGCCATGAAAAGCAAGTGCAATAAGTAAATGTCTGATGGTGAGAAAAGGGGCAAGAAGAGAAAAGGAGAAATGTGAGACACAGTGATTTGAGGAAAGGGTGAAGAGGAAGAATCAGCAATGGCCACTAAGGTCACTCAAATGTCAGGGTAGAGGAACACTTAGTGACTTGCACACACAATTTACTTAACCAGATGTTGCTGGTCTCGAGGCTACTGAGAGGCGGTTGATACGTGTCTGGATTGTGTGCTGACCTCTCAGTGGCCTCGCAATACTGCTGATTGCTGGCCAGATTCAGCAGGGAGGCGAGCGGTCTGGATCTGGCAGCTCCTGGGCTCTGAAAGTCTGTCTAAGGAAAGACTCGAGGCCACATTATTCTGACTGGAAGTCCATTGGGTCTCGTTGTTTTGACCCACTACAGGCCTGTTTACATACTAATGAGAGATTTAGTCTCCTCACAGCACGGGAGCTGCATAATATTAACGTTTCTGTTTGCTGGCCCAGGAGTTGGTTGGCACATTCACTAATCCATAAAAACGCAACAATCTGAACATGGGCTGCATATCGTGAAACTCAAATCATCAACACTGGAACATGTTTATGGATAAAACAGGGCTAAGTTGAGGCAAATCAATAGACTTAAGTTGCTTGTTAGGTGTTTAGCTGGTGAGCTAGAGGGAAATGTCATACAGTCTGTCCAAAATCAATGCATCTAGCTCATTTTGACTCAACATCTGTGGACTTTTAGAATTTTCATGGCTATTATAAAACACTATAAAACTTAAGAGTGCATCATTTTCTAGTGTTCTGGCTCTTAGCCAAGCTCATAAAATGTCAGATTCTAGCCTGAGGTTTGAGATCTTTTCTTTTTCTTTTTTCTTTTACTTTTTTTTTTTTAAACCACTGTACTCTAAAGATACTGAATGCTCTCTCTTCAGACTGAATGCATGTATATAGCATGTATAGATGACTGTCCACACCTGCATCGTGTGCATCCTGGATTTGAGCTGTGTACATACCAATACAGGGATGATGATACAATATACATTATATTGCAATGTATTGGGATACTATAAGCAAGGTGATATACATTGAAATTCCACCCTCAAAACAGTATGTTTTAAGAAAAATTCAACAGTATGAATAAAAATGTTTTATGCATAAACAATGTACAATTTTCTTTGTCTTATAAAAAGATTGGAAGAACAGGAAGAAAGGAAAATGGCCAAAGGTCTGCTGCCAACTCGTGTTCAGAGGCTTAAATACAACACAAAATATATTATATTTTCATATAGATAAAGTGCTTCAATTTATTTTATTATTATTATTATTTAGTGTTCAGCATATGTTCTAATACCCTAAGAAGAAAGGGGTGATAATAACTGTTAACATTGTGGCAGTGGCAAAAAACAAATCAACAAATGGTCACTGATTAGTGTAAAAAAAACAAAAAAAAAAAACAAAACGCTACAAGACTGCAGCAAATCAGAGGACGTCAGCTGAGGTGACTTTCTCTAATGCATCCTGAGCATGGATTGTTTTCATGCATTCTCTGGAATGTGGCCACATGCATTTTCAAACTGAGCTTTTTATGATCAGATCTGAGAACACATTCAGGATGGACTGGGTGAGTTGAGAACTATTTTTAACACAATCTTCCCCTGATCATTATGGATGTTAATACACATCTGAGGTTGACACATAAAAAAACGCACTCAATCGAACACCAACTGCACATAGGACAATTGTGAATCACTGCACTCACCAGCAAATACAGAAGCAGAGTACATATACAAACAACGCAAACAAAATCATATGGCAAATACTGTCGGGACAACAAACACAAATATGGTGATAATATACCAAACCTAACCAAACAGATAAATGGACTGCAAATACACAAACACATCCAGAAATGCAGGCAACACAAGTTTCTGTCATTCACTGACACTACAATATATAATTTTTAGAAAAGGCCCAAATCCCCATTTTTTTTTTTTTAATTTTTGTAGCCATTGTACTTATAATCAAGTGATTTAATGTTGCATAATGTACGTGTGCAACTAATTTCATCAGTACAAACACAAAGGTCTGAGTAATTATATATGGAATAAAGAAAAAAAAAGTCCAGTTGCCATTTTCATGGTCTGTGTATTTCAGTCATTTTAAATAAAGCTGCTTGGTTTATACCATGTCTGAACATGGTGACTAGTGAAGGGCAAAGGAAGAGCTTTCACCCGGATAGTGTCTGACACTCTTAGACACCATATTTGACAATCCCTGCGTTATAGTGACTAACTCTGTCCCATGTTTGACAGGTAAGAATCTCTCACAGCGGCCGAGAGCAAATCTTTGAACACTGGGAACTCAGGTTTTAGCAGGGCAAACAGGATGTAGACAGAAGCACAAGAAAGTCAGACCTGCATTTACAACCTGTTTGGGATTTGGCTATTGCACCGTGACTAACACCCCTGCTGTACCACATATGCTGCTGAATTTTAAGTCTGGCATACTGCAGGAGGTACAGGGTTAGTGAGACTCGAGAACAAATGCCATCTGTTAAATAAACAAACACAAAATATCGCACCATCATTTTCCATGCAGGAAAGTTTGCGATACCTAAAACGAATGCATGCCATTACGCCTCAACTCCAGACGGCCAATTATGTTTTATTTTGGCACATAAACTTTGCGAAGGAGTCGAGGATATTGCCCATAATATACACGAGCAGGCTGCTGTTTAAACTGGCCCCTTGGGGGTCCTGGGGTAGGGGACGGAAGGTACCCCCAAATGGAGACAGCCACCTGCATGTGTGCCAATTACTCAGTGACAGACAGTGAGAGGAGCCTGACAGGCCATTGCCATTTGGCAGATGCCACGCAAAAATGCTTCACACTGGCTTGACGGCAACGGACGGGCTAAGATGAGGCCTTGGTGTGACAGCTCAGCTAGACCAGGGCCAATGAGGAAAATATAGGAGTCATGGCAGCATGGGGGGTTGGGGGATTAATATTGCATTCATGTGTTTAAAGAGTGTGACAGGAGTATGACGGCAGCATATGAATATTGGGAGAAAGTTTGCAGCACTGTCTCATTGTTTTGAATGTTAACTATTTATGAGGTAGACGGAATTACGGGGGTATTTTAACATGTTTGCCCAAGGCTATGTGTTAGCCCAGTGTTTGAAATTTGGATTTCACCTAAACCTGGCAGTTGTCATACAAGTTAAAAATAAACCAAGCAGCAAAATAATGAAGCATATCTTACAGTTCCATCCCTCATACACAGACCCACATCTGTTTTTTTCCCTCTCTGTTTTGACAACCCCCCTCTTTTTCTTTCTTGCTATTCTGTACGTAGTATTGAATTCATGGTTAAAAACTGTCAGACATGGTCATAAATTTGCTTATTGTATCCTGCTATTGTTATGCAGATGAGGAGGAACTCTGAAGGCAGCAACCATATCCTTTTAGTTACAGCATCACAGGAAGTAACAGACATGCTGGTGATAGTTTCATGGCTATAAAGACACTGCAGAGCTTTGATTCCAACCCAAATATCATTCTTAAAGAATAAATCTCTTTTCCTAGGGAAATTTATTTTCAAAGCTCTTTCCATATATTTTTTAAATAACGAATCTATGACTTTTAAGGGTTGTATGTATTGTTCCCATCTAAAATCAAAGCGAGAGTAAAGGAGCCTCAGACAGGCAGATATGGTCTCTGTTCAGGGTTCAGGGCTCAGTTATAAAGCAATGCCACAGTCAGATAGAAAAAAGAGCCTTGAACAGTGACACATATTTTTTTTTTTCATAGATAAAAGAGAGCCCCAAAATAAATCCAAAACAGATTCTGCACTGGTAAAATTGGATGGAATAAAGGAGAGTGAATGGACATTCTTATCCTCAAGGTGCTTCTGTATGCCAGTGTGTTGACAGTGTGCATGTGTGAACAGTGTGATTTCAAAGCAGAAAGAATGAGAAGGTCTCCCCTGTGACACTGGCCACCTCTGTCATTCATGTTTCATATATGACATGATTACAAACACGCACAACAAAGGCTCACAAATGCAGCGATGCACACCAACAAGTAACAAAGAGCCCTGCCACCACTTTGTCTGTGTGTCAGTGGCTTGAGTCTCCCAGAAGTCTGGATGTTTTGCGTGACACCCTCGCAGTATCCAAGAATCCCCGCAGGCAGCCTTGAGAAAAGAAGCTCATCATTGCTCCTTGCACTCCCAGGTGAATGACATGGGGTCACACTATGATGAGGAGGCAGCAGTGAAGTAGAGGCAACAGACCTGAGGCCTTTTGTGAAGATGGAAAAAAATATCCACATCTGCCATTGTGGCCTCTCAGATAGTAGATGGTGTGTAACACACAAAATGCATACACGCACACACATTAGAGGAAGCTACTCAGATGGGCAGTTCTGTCACCAGCGATTACCCTCTTGCCACTCTGACATGGAGAGATTGGGGCCATATGAATGCCTCTGTAGCCCTAAGCGATGTTTAAGGGCAGGAGTTGGAGAGGTATGGCAGTCGCTGCCTATGAAGGGTCATAATCAGATGTGAAAGCTGTCTTGTACGCTCACAGGCAGCATTGTGGCAAAACGCGCCGCTCGCTGAAATATTGATGCAGTTTTTCAGCGGATTACATTAAGATGATGGGAGGAAATTGGAAACACATTAGCAACACCTGATAGCTTTGAATTTCAGGTTCAAGGATTCTGAACTCGTCCCACTCTAACAGAGCGGCTCAGTCAGAATGTTAACAATTCAGTAACATTATCATCCCAGTGGGTGAATGATGAAGGGAAAAAAAAACTAAATCACAGCACTGGTAAACAGACGTTGGCTTTAGTAAACATGTCCTGTGCTATCATACTCATTATTGTTTGGAAATAATAACCTTTAGGCAGCCCGCCCCACCTCCACAAGAGGGAAAAAAAACATGCTACATACCATATTTTGTTCTCATCAGGTATGCTGCAAAAACTGTATTTTCCTCTCCCCCTGTGGTTTTGACATAAAAATCTAAACACAGGCTGTGGAGCAGGATGAGATGTTTTGTTTGTCCTGCCTTTTTCCCAAGAGTCATCACAGTGGAAACTATTTATTAACTAGATGCTGTGTTGGCTGGTCAGTGAAGCTCTATAATAGGTGGGGGGAAATGCTTGTGGAACCTTAGATTTATTTGATGCCACTCTCAGGCTTTCCAATCTAGTGCATCTTGATGGTTCCAGCACTCACATATAGAGAGGCTGAAAATAGCAGAGAGCACATCTCTGGATGAAAGGTGCCTCAAGGGTGGCTATCAGGACTGAGGAACATAAAGTAAGCACCTCACTCACATGCACAGTCCAGCCCTCGGGGTCTTTGGGAGTGATGAGAACTGACAGTGGTTTGTGTGCAATGACTACTTCAGTGTTTGTGATCCACAGCTACTGGGCAGCCCTTTTTTCCATAAACCCTCAGCATCCACCACTGACAACATGCAGCCTAAAAGATCTGTCTGAATCAAAGCACGGGTGCTTCCTCTGTCTAACTCAAGATACAGGGGACGGACCAAACAAACATGTTTCCAAAATGTTGCATCTGCAAGTCAGTCGAGGGTGTCACGGAAAAGCTACAAGCTATCAATGATAACAACTGAAAAAATAAATAAATATATATATATATATCGGATCATATACATATATATATATGTTCCGAGAGATTTAAAGGGCTATAGAAAGGTACATATACATCTTAACCAGCATGCATAATTAATATGTGCATTAGACACTAAACAATGGTTAATGATTTTAAAGTGCTGACCAGTAAAACTGGTTGCATTTAAGGATGTCAGCTGAAGGTCTGGGCAGTGTAATTTTGAATGCCTCTCCTGTGTGAGTGTGTGAGACGTGTTCTTATCAGAGTAATGGGTCACCATATACATAAATTATGAGAAAGCTCTCCCTTTGACATTTTATGCAAATCACTTGAAGTATAAGTACTTAAATTGTTAACAATCTAAAGTATTCTACTATATTGTAAAATGAATTTTCCATTTAGAAATTACAAAAACTTGCACGCGAACACAAGTCAACCTTTATGTTGATGAGATTTTCACCTTAACACTTCACATCTCATTAAGGCACTTATGAGGATGTGGCGTGCACTGTAATGGCTGTGAAAAATCATATCAATTAATGACACATCACTGTCATTAATTCATATATGCAAATGCCACTTACAATACCCATCATTTCAAATAGCTTGAAATGATAAATTCATCCCTATAATTATGGTGATGATTCAAGTCAATGAGCAAACAAATTTCATTAATGGATTAAAAGCTAAAAATGGTCTGTTATCCACCACTTAGAGGGAGGGGATTAGCCAGAAACCATATTAGAGTTATCTTCATATGCAAATGAGAATGATTAGCAATCACTTGTTCTCCTGAAAGCAACAGCGGCAAATAAAGAAAGTTACTGGGGTCGAAACAATAATGTTAACTACAGAAGAGAAATTAGTTGTGTTTTTAACTGTTAGGTACAGCTAATCAAGGCTAGTTTGCATTCCTTGTTGGGTGAATTGGAACAAAACGAGCACAGCGTAATACAAAGCAGAACTAACCAACAAAAAAAATCACTACAGAGTGTTAAACTAGCTCTCAAAGAATGTTTTTGGCACAAATGAGTGCATCGGTTCCATGCATCTTTGGACCATTTCCTGTTGGCATTCGACTTATATTGGCTCTCAAAATGGCTTTTGATGCCTGCCTGAGCTTGTATTCAGATCTCTGTGTCTGTCGGGAGGGTCTGTTGCTGCTGCTGCTGCTGCTGCTGCTGCTGCTCTTAGCATCAAAATGCAGCACTTTCTCTCTGTGGAGCCAGGCAGCTGATAGCCCTTATCTCATCTCCTGCACTACAAGCTGTTGGTCTGGGGGGCAAACAGTACCTTCCCAGTTCCTCTAGCTCTCTAACAACGCTTTCTCTCTGGGTGAATGGTCTCTGAGGGCTCAATTTAGACTGTGGATGGTCACCCTAGCCTCAGATTAATGTTAGAGCGCTGCACCAATTCATAGGGATTTGCTCTGGCATGTTCAGTAGGCTGTGTTAAAGGTCTTGGTGAAACAAACTGACACACATGTAATGGCTATACAACTCGATTCACTTGCGTGAACAGCCTAGTGGTCACTTTCTCTCTTCCTCTCTGTCTCTACTGATAACACTTCAATATTGGACTCAGAAATATCCTCAGATGTATCAGGCAGATCCAAAGTGCTTTAAATTGGTTGTACAGGCAGACCTTGTTATTAATCTTGAATTCATGAAGAAAAGCCTGAATGAAACCCTAATCCCTTGCCTCGTTATAAAAGCATCATGGCACAAATTATCTATAGTATGAGGGCATGGTGGAAGTTGTTTTTATCTCCAGGGGTCCAAAAAGTGCTCTGACTCACTAAGCCTGAGTAGGAAAACATACACCCTGGGAGCACTCACATTGACTTCTCGCTAAAGTTTCTTAGTGCAGCCAGCTCTAGGCCATGCAGCTGGTCAACCTTATCACCCACATTCTGCTGCAAAGAACCAGTACAACATGGAAACATTCCTCTTTGTAACTGAAAGGGATTAAGCAAAGCGGGACAAAGTCATGTCATAGTTATAACTAAGTAATATCCCCTGATTTGTTTTTATTTTCTAACTTTAATTTTTACATATAAATTTTACATGTAGACACTGCTTTCTCACTTTTTAATGGAAGGAAGTATTTTTAGTTTCTGTCAATTAACGTGCAGAGACACTATAAATGCTTACTTACTTTTAAGGAAATTGAGCTAGATTATGACTTGGGATGAACTCCACTGACTCTTCCTAGAAGAAACAGCATGCATTCCCTTGAAGTAACGACCCATATATTTGCAAACGATGGCTGTTAATCCAAACACCACATGTCTAAATCTGACTTTACCAATTCTATAAAACCAGCCATACAAAGCTAAAACTCAGACACCTCTTTGTATCTAGAAACTTTGTAGTACTTTCCCTGAATAAAAAGGAAATATCACTGTTAAAGTCAGACCAAATGTCATAAAACCACTTAAACATAACACATTATTTTTTTTTCTTTTAACATATAACTAAGTGTAACATGCTTCAAAGCAGTGTTTGACAGATGAAACAAAAATCACTGATGCTCTCACATTCTAAAATCCTATTACTATGAAAGCCTCTTATAATTGAGTTAGAAATTTCACAGTCTATTACTAATCATGCACTGTGAATCTGTTCAAAGTCAGTTTCCATGTCAGACACAGTCTAATCCCTCCTTTTAATGTAACCGATCCAACGGTCCCCTTCATTAGGCTGCCTAGAGGTTCCTCTTCCTCTCTGTGCTATAATGAGAGGATAGTGTATGAAACAAGGATGGAGAGAGTATTTGCTCTGGAGAGAAACAACAAAGTTTTTTTCTGTGTGTCCTTATTAGGGCTTTGCTTTCCAAAGCAAGGTCAGAACGTCTACCAACTTTCAGCTTTATTAGCCTTGGGCTTGTCCTCAGGCGTTGAGTGGCTCTCACGCAACACCACAGAATGCAACCTCTGATTGCGCCTTATGTCTCACTCTCCCTTTCTTTTTATGGTACGAATTAGAGTTTTCTCGCTCACCACCACATCACCCTTGCTGCTGCCTTCAGTATTGAAGTTTTCCCGCACATCGCCTTTTGTCTCCACCCAAACAGCAGCATGGCTTCTCTTTCCTCCAATCCTCCTCATTAGATTCTCCCTGGATAAGCTGAGAAAAAGAGCTCCTCTGTCTTCCTCTCCTCACCATCATAGCCTCTGCTACCGCAACCACAGGATTCATCTGCTGGTGACAGGTGACCTTTGACACCTGCGCCTCACAGGCAGGATTACCATTGAGTCCAGCTCATGCTTTGTTCCTGGTAGCCGAGGGAGCAGAGAGGGTCTTTAATGAAATTCAAACTTTGGGCATGAGGAACCACAGACATCTGAGGACCTCACTTTCCTTCACCTCAGCTGCAATGTGTGAAGATCAAAAAAACTTGAGTCAAGCAGCATAAAGGAATTTTGCTCTACTCTGTGAATGCACAATGATTATGTGAAACAATAGGAGGTTTAAGTGAAATCCAAGGGTTTTTGAAGGACTCAAACACTCTTGCAAGCACTATTTCATATTGTTGAAAACAATTAAAAGTGAAATGTTTGGGTGAAATAAATTCAAGGGGGGAAATCAAGTAATCGCATGTAACTTAACATATGAGTTAACATGTCTCTCATTTTCATTTGGTGCTCTGGGAAACGCACCAAACTGGCAAGTCCACTGGGTTTATCAGTCTGTCAGGCACATCTGTGAGGCTATCCATCTTCTCACTTGAGGTGCAGACCCATAATAACTGTGGATTCCATATGTCGCCTTGCCCTACCAGATTGTGTCAAGGAAGTTTAAGTGTTTTCATTTCCACACAGTTCATCTGTGTGTAATACTGCAGGTGCAGGCTTAACTCAACACAAGGCGTGCACAGAAAGCAGCGTAGCATGCACTCTGTTGGAAAATCATATCCTGGTCTCGAGCAATTTTCCCCAATCATCTGTTCACACACTAATGTATGGTACATATCTGTATACCAGTGGTTTGCTTACCAGTGGTTTGCTTCAGTAACAGATTACTGAAACAGCTTATTAAAACAGCCTGGGTGAGAAAAGCATATGGATAAAGATGCTCATTTTTAGTGATGGCAAATATATACATGTCACTTGGTTTGAAGAGGCTTGTGCTTTTAGACCATGACATACAGCTAGAGATTCCTTTCAAATGTATTTATAATCATACTGTGTTCAAATTTCATCTCATACTGTAAGCATCTACAATTAAAGTGTGCAATTCAATTCCTTCAGCTGGCTCAGGCGCTCACTTTAAGACCTCTGTGAAATGTGTGATAATATTTTTCTATTAGAATTGTGGCTGGAAAACATACAGGAAAAACAACTTTACCACGGTAACAGCTGTTGGGATTATAGTGCCTGCTGCACCAAGATCTGTCAAGGGGCCTCTGAGATCCGGGCATCAGTAAATGTGATTCCAAATTCCAAACTTTAGATTTTAGTGAGCCACAAGTATTAATCAAAAATCTTACAGAAGCACACACACTCACCATGGAAATATAGATTTTGTGCCATATAATCTAATCATTAATATTAATAATCATACTGATCATAACACTAAATCAGAATATCAATACTGAGGACACCCTGTACTGTACAAGGTATAATTTACCTGAGAACATTTGTAAACCAGTTTTTTTTTTTTTTTTTTTTTTAATTTTTTTAATTTTTTTTTTCATTGCATCTGTCAGAAAAGTCTATTTAGAGGAAAACTAAAATGATAAGCTCATCTGAACAATATGTTAACATGAGACCCCAAATTCTTAAATGAGAAAGAAAGAAATACAAAATCCTGTAAAGGACTCATCAATCATCAGGGAGGGGACTTCATCATTTCAAGCCCTGCTCTGGCTTTGTCAGTGACGAAAAATGGCCTTCCATAGAAAAATGAGAAGGATCACATGCACATACACACCCTGGTCCTGTATTGATTTTTATGGCGGATGGTGGGTAGTGGAAGCAATGCTCTCAGAGCAGATGTCTAATGGTGTTTAGAGACTCTCCACTTTATCAAGCCAGGCCAGCACTGACAGTTAGATGCTGGAGGGCAATTAAAATTAAAGCCTGCCTGATTAGAATATCATATTCATCTGGATGGTAATTACTATGTCTGGCTCCGTATAAATAATTAATTATGCAAAACCCATGCAGCTGCCACTGGCTAGAGTTAACTGACTTTCTGTCAACGTCTCACAGTTCTAGAAAGGATAAAGAGATTTGGGAAATAAGCTCTTTAGCTGTTATCTGAAAGCCTGCTGGGGTGTGCATGCAGCGCCCACTGAAACAGTGGCAGTCTGCCCTGTGTGTGCAGGTGGCTTCACCCAGACATTGTGGGGTTTCTTTTTGAAGATGTATTTAGTTTTAAAGGACATCCTCTTCCCTTGTCCCTTTTGATTCTTTAGCTCGCGCTCCGCTCTCGTCTTGCTTTGTGTGACACCATCTTTCTGAAAATTCAACACACACACAAACACCCACCCACACACAAACAGTCCGGGACATTATTTTTCAATCTTTCTTACCACAACATTAAGTACAGACTCAGTAATTAGTCTGAATTTCCTGTCAACTCGATAAAATTTATTTTTTGAATGACATTTTAATATTGTTAAATCAACTGATGTGATTTATGACAGCTGATTACTGAATATGCTATACTGCTGTAGTTTCCTATGTTGCTTTCTGTAAATTTTAAAGTGAATATCTAAATATTTTAATTATTCAGTACTATATATATCCCCAGTATGTGTAACATTATTAAATTTAGTGGTGAGATTTTTAGGTAAACTAAAATCAAACAAAAGTACAAATGTATACCAACAGCCCCACTAATGAAACATGAAGATCGAGAAATGTTAATTCATTCACCTTATTTGCTTCCTTTTGGAGAATATTTATGAAACTGCTCCTTTAATTAATTTTATGAGAGAAGTAGTTGCAGTAATGTAGCATACAGTGTATGGTAAAACAAACAACAGCAAAGAAAGGCTCAACAAAACTTTCAGGAACACAAGAATGATTCAACACAACTTTTATCCAATTACCATAGTAATTGGAAAAACATAAGTAACCATGAAAAAATTCATTATAGGACGACTGATTAGTCTGCTGTCTGGAAAGACATAGAGGAAAACATAAGAGGTTCGAGCCATGGGGTGCGTGCTTGTGCCTACGCTTATGATATTGCAGTGTTGGGTAGTTACATATAGTTTTAGTGTTAGTCTTAAAAATCTATCGCAACACCTTTTGGGTGCCTGACCAACAGAAGATAAAGCCCTCTGACTTTGGTCATCCACTTACCCCCATCACCAAATGAAAACTTCAAAATGTCCAATAAAGTACACTTTGGCTTATATAAGATGTACTTTGTGTTAAGCTTAAGGTAGCATATGCCTTTGTTTGCAATGAGTGCCACAGAACCACTACCATGGCTGCACCCGAGTTGGGACCCACAGAGTGGTCTTGTGAGAATTTATTTTGGGTCACCTAACAAATTTGGTGAATTTTTTAAGCCTTATTAAATAACATATGCATGAATATGGGCTTTATTAAATAGATATTAATGCAAAAAAAATTTTTTATCTGGTGTCATAAAAATGGCATTAAAGCTCAATTTATATAGTGAAGTGGACTCCATTTAAAACGTTTGGGAAACACTGCCCCACCTAACTAATAGGAAAATTAGATGTTTTCTGAATGAAATGAAAAAATAACCAACAACTTTTCCTAGATTACCTCAGTGTAACCTGCAGGTTGTTAGCCAGCTGATGCTTTAAAGCCACTGCAGAATACATGCTTCTACAGTCCAACCATCTCTGAAACATAACAAGGTGAAATTTGCAGAGTATCATGTGTCAGAGGAGATAATTAGAAACACCAGCAGTCAAAATGGTCCATTGACAGAGAAGACGTGAACCACAGGTACCGCACTATAAGTCCAGAGCATTCTTTTCTTATTAAAATTTCTAATCATGCAAATATAAACAATTAGAAAATGTTTAATAAGTGAAGCTGAAATCATGTTCTTGGTATACACTTCATTACTGTGACCTTCTTCAAAGACATCCATAGCTCACAAATTAGCTTCATGCTGTTAAGGATGTTAATATGGTAATCAAATGCAGAAGGTTATATAAGCAGTGAAGGTTATTCCATTTCATGTGGGAGAATGTGGGAAAGGAAATTGAAAACAGACCAAAAAAGACCTGAAGATCTCTAAGTGTACTCAACCTTTACACGTCTCCATGGTTACTCGTTTAAATGCTCTCACAATGCATTTAACCAAAGCTAATTATAACATTATGCAAACTGCTGACAAGCTAGCAAAGTTGGGACAAATCATGAGATGAACAGTGAGCACTATACCCTGTCCTCCAAACTTTTCTGAAACCAGATTTTTTTTTTTGGTGGGGGGGGGGGGGGGGGGGGGGGGGGGGGGGGCGCGCTCCGTCTGCAGAGCATTATCCCTGAAACCACAATTGCAGCTTGGGGACTAAGTTTGCCTCCCTGTCTGGAGAAAATCTCCACAAACGGAGCAGCTGCGGATCTACGTGAACCATATCTGCAATTTCCCTTCACATCCAAGTTAACTTTATTCCAATTTAAGAACATATGACTCACATGAACAATCACACAGCTTTGTTTTGGAGACCATAAGCCTGCACTCACACACTGGCACTGTGTGTTCTGTTGCTTTACAATTGTTTTTAAATGAATTTATAAGGTTTTGCTGACCACTGGGATGAAGTAGTTAATTATGTTCAATATGTATTACTAGATGCATGTTGTATGCAATGTATGAATATTTTCCCTATGAGCCTCAAGGAGTCTTTGGTGAGAGATGACTCACATGCCTTCTTTGATAATCTTTCCACTGTGGGATGTTTAGTGATTATGGAGAGTGGGATATGAGCTCCAAAAGAACATCATTATGCTACTGTAAAAGTGGCCTGTTTTTTAAAAAGTGAATTTACCTTATACAACAACATAAAGTTGATTGATATTTTGGCATAAAGTCTGTAGGGCTGCAAGAATTAATCAATTAGTAATTACTAAATACACTGCTGACTATTTTGATACTTATTAAATAAAAACAAACAAGTATATTCCCTGACTTCTTTGCTGCTTTATGACAAGGAATTTAATTTGATAACAAATATAAATAATAAACATGTTAACGGATGATAAAATTAATTATTAGCGAACCTACAGTTTTGTAAAAGTTGGATTTAGTTGTGAAATGAGGAGTAGCCAAACCAAAACTTAGGTGGATAAATGTCTCAAATACATTAAGAATGGACATAAAGAAACGTGTTTAGCAAGGAGGAAATCAATGTTTGTGACATCTGCATATCAAATCAGAATGTTAAGTACGCAAAGTTTACAATTTGAGCCACTGGTACCAAGTATTGTTGAGTCAACAGATGTCTACAGAAAATCACTGAAGTACCGACCAACCAAAATTAGTCAATATTGTCTTTTCTCTGCTCTCAATTCTAATGTAAAACAGCCCCAGAAGCCTCATCCTGGCTGATGCAAACACTTCTGGAGGGGCACCTGGCATTGCTGGCACACTGCAACCACCATCACCATGGGGAAGAAGGGTGAGGTTTTGGCTCCAACTCTGGGCCTCTGTTTACAAGGTCACAGCTGCATCACTGGTGGCTCCCACTGCTTTGTCTGGCACTGATGTGGTTTGCGTCCTCCACAGCCGTCCCACAGGAGGCAAAGCATCCCACCTTCCTTGTGAAAGCAGTGTGTTAGCACATGTCATCAAACCAGCACAGTCATAACACTGATGGGGACTATTCTGTGCCAGTGGGGGTAAGGATTACAAGCAAAGGTGGAGAACTGGACTTGCAGCATAGAGGTACCCTGCACATCAGCCAAACAGACACATTTAATGTCTGGATCTGTTTATTCAGTCACAGTATTTGTATAGTTATAGATACCGGGACAAATACACACCTTTACATCTTTCAGACAGCCCCCAAAAAAAGAAATAGGCTTCCACAAACACAGACACACTAGCTGCTGATAATAAGGTATGTCATCCAGCTCTGCCAGAATAAGATGGATGACAGTTATGTGCACAGAGTATAAATGAAGTTTCCAATACTTTCTCTTTTTCAATATCACTGCTATCTTTGAGCCAGGCTGGGCATCTGTTATGGGAAGATATTGACTGGAGGGGAAAGGGAAGAGGTGTGTGTGTGTGTGTGTGGGGGGGGGGGGGGGAAGGGGCGGGGGGGGGGGGGGGGGGGGGGTAAGGTGCTGGAGGACTGTGGCAACCATCCACAGACCACTTCCTTATTCTTTTTACTGTATGTTGAAAGGCGTGAATCAAGCAAAGGGTTCGGTGGTGGGCTGTTGAAGGGGTGCAGTCGGTGCGTTGAGAGGTTGTCTGAAGACTTAGGAATAAAAGCTTGGGGAAAATAAATCAAGACTGTTTCATGTAAGATATGAGATTTGCATTCAGCCTTTTCAAATGAGCCTCTTTATGTTTGAAAATGACTGACAGATATAATGGCCAGTCGACTCCCAGAAAGGGATTAATGGAAATGGGCAGGGAGCCAAATCTAGTTCCCCATGAAAACATGGGTTCCTAAATAAAAAAATAATAATAAAATAAAATAATAAATAAAAATAAAGACAATTGGACCAGTTTATTTCTGTTAAGCACAGCTCATAATGTGGAAAAAAAAACTGAAAGCACCACCATTGCATGTGCTACATATTCAGGAAAAAAGAAAGAAAACACATTTTTGGTTGCTATAAGTGAAACAACTTCATGTACAGGAGCCTCACTGCAAACAAGCCAGTAAATTAGCTACCAATTCAAGATGGGGGGTAACTGCTGTGATTTGAGGTATGAACCCTGTAGTCACTTGAATAAACTGCTGCTGAAAATCCACATTGCTCATACAGTATATGTACAGTATACCTTTTTAAATTGCAGCCACATTCTCTCTTGTGGTGTTAAATTTGACTGCTAATAAGATGTAAGGAGGAGCCATAGAAGTGTTTACTAGTATGTGCACATGCACTCATGTCTGCCTGTGATCACATACTGCATCTTATAAGCCACAACCACAGCAGAAACTTTGATGTACTGCATACAGTGTGCAGGCACCAGACTGTGACCACTTTTACTGGAGCCTACTGGTGTTTTATTCACATGGTGTTTCCAATTACACCAGCACCAAGAGGTTTGAGATACACAGAATTGTGCATTTGCAAACAACCCATGTTGTAATTTGATGCCTGTGTAGTAGATGTGTTGCTGGTAACATCACCCTGTCGGATTGTCAGATCAGGTTGAGGAAAAAGGAACATTCAATTTCCGGCTGCAGAATGGCCAGCATGTAACCGCTGCAATACAATGTGTTTCATCACCAAACTCTGTGAGGTGTTGCCGGAAAAATGAGACAGGAACAGGCCTGCTAATTGAAGCGGTCACGCTTTCTGGCTTCCATTTGGGTAATTGGCATATCTATTTAGGGCATCCATATTTTGCAGAAATGTGCAACCGAGCCATTAATGACATATGAAAGCAGTATAGCATGCTACAGTCAACACATACTAAGCCATTGGTTCAAAGGTTCAATTGGAAACTTTTTAAAACGTGTTCACTGACTTAATTAACTGATTATCTGGAACCTGACCAGGTTCTCACCTACCACTGAGCTGTCTTCTGCTACACTGTTTACATGAACAACAGACAGACAGACATTATGAGTTTCATAACAAGCTCTATTAAAATACAGTGATCACAAGGTACTGCCTAGGTAATGTGCAAAATTATAATAAAAAAGTGAGGTGACAACAATTATTCATAATAAATGAAAGAAACATCACTTCAAAATTTGGGTTCTAATTTTAAGAAAAAACACGTATGGGGTAATACTTGTGAAATTGTTAACAGAAGAGTTTATTTTTCCTGGCAAGTGCATTACAGTTCTGTGTTCCTGTTTCAGGCTCCTGTTACTGTGCACGCTGACTTGAACACCTAAATGGAGTAGAGTCATCATTGTTAGTGTTATTAGTTACACCTGTGCCTTCTCCTGGTTTGACAAGTCTAAATGTCTGCTGCAAGCAACGGTCTTTACTGCCAAGGCTTGACTTCAAACGCTACTACCTGGAAGCACATGATAGTGTAAATGTAAAACCATGAATTGAGCTGGACAATTTAAAAAACAAGTGTTTCATTTAAAGTTTTATGTGGGGGCTCTGTGAGGCTGTAGACTCAGTAAGAAGTGCCCATGTGCAGGAATATTAAAGTCTTAATTGATTTCACTGTAGGAGACTCACTTCAAACTGAACATTTCAACCAAGGATTTTTGTCTTACTGCTTTCTCTGAGTTTCTCATACAGTATATAACACCTTATAACATTGCACTTTAAGATCAGATCACTTTGTGCTTTATAATCTGCATTTTATGTATATTACTGTTGTATGCGAAAATTGGCTTTTGTTATTTGTTGTTTAATTATTTTTAACTATGTGCTGTAATTTGAATTGTGAGGACTACAGATGGAAATTAGCATTGTGCTAAATCTGGTGCAGCCATCTTTAATGTAACTGCACATTGTCCAATAAATAAATAAACTAATTTAAACTATATTGAGTTATTTTTTGAACACCTTTGCTGCCAGTTCCAGTTAGTTGGTATACACTGATGCATCTTGGCTCTTATTGGCTGTATTCCTCAAACACTTTGTGGAGATTTCCCAGCAGCAGTCACCTGATGTTTGTGGTCTAATAGTCGGGATGACCATGTGCAAATGGGTATGATGCCACCCTGGAAATGGTTTCCATCTGCTGTGTATAAGGTGTAGAACATTACCTAGTAATACACATGGACTAAATATCATCAAATAAACTTAGTAACTAAGGATAAAGATAAACAGAGAGATTAAAACTCTCTGTTTATCCTTATCCATTTAAAAGCAGGATGTTGAACAGGTGAAAAGATTAAGGTGAATGAAGGCACCTGGTATAAACTCCACTGTTTATAATCCCACCAATCTACCCACATGCTAACGTGAGTGCAGAAAACCTTCCATCTTCACTTGAAAAGAAGACATTTTGACATGTTCTTTGGAGAAGAATGTTGTGTTAGATGCAAATGCTGATTTTATGTGAACCAGTCAATCCAGATAATATTACCCACGCACAGATTCAAATATATTAACATATTTAAATCCTGGCCTTGTGCTTTAATTGTTTAGATAATTGGGCAGACTTCAGCCTTTTCTTTAAGGATATGTACATTGCTTCCAAAGACTCATTGTCCGGGTTGGTTAAATTATTCTATTCCTTCCCCAAATGTGGAGGCAGCTATCTGAGGTGTCCACGCCGGTGGATTATCCCACTAACCACCAATCCTTTTGCAACAGTTGAGAGGATGAGAGCGCCTGTTGGATCATCTCCAAGGCCTGCTGGTGCCTCTTCTTCTGCTTCCCTTCCAGAGCAGTTACAGGCTGAGCCCTGACTCCATCATCTACTCTGTGCAATCTCCCAGTCCAGGCCACACCTCAGCAGCGACTGACACAGGCTGAGTTCTGAAGCCTTCAGAAGGCTGAAGGGGAGCAACTGGAGGCCCAGATGGTTTTCTGTTATATTGTTGCATCACTCTGTCTGCCATTGGACAAGACTGGCATCTCTACATCTGTTTTCTGTTTTTGCTCTGAACTTCAGCCTACACCTGTTAGGACAGCATCCAGGTGGGTGTAAACCAGCTTTAAAATACAGAGGTGTGTGTGTGGGGGGGAAACAAGCACACCTACTACATGCATGCCACACGCAGTTGTGCAAAGACACGGAGACACCATAACCACCACCATTATCCCATAAGCATTCTGTATATGCAAATACAAAACATATATGCCTGTTTAACCATACAAACACCTGCTGCAAAGATACAGCAAAACACTCCCACGCACATTCTGTAGATAAACTGTTTACATTTACTGTATCTGTTCTCAGTCCCACCCACACATATACAAAGTTGTCCTTAGTACTCATATCTGAGCCCACACACACACACACACTAATGTCAGAAGACAACACGTGGTTAGAGTGCACCGTGGAAGCTAGAAGGGCTGTTCAGTCAATCCACAGCTTAAGTTTAAACAAAGCCTAATCAGATAAAATAAGCAAGAATTTGTCAGCTGGAGTTAGGCACCAGCGCCCCCTGCGAGCCTCAGTGGATAAAGCGATAGAAAATGAGTGAGTGAGTGAGTGAGTGATGTGGTAAGAGTGTGAAATAGATGGACTAGTTGATGGAGAATGGAAGGTTTTGTGTAAATCAAAAACACAATCCACAGTTACTAACATCCAATCACAGATGTCCACTTTTCATTCGCTGTCGTAACATAATGAGGTTATTGAGTGACCAAAGGGGACATCTGTAAAAGCAGCTCTGGACTTAGTCTGTGGAAATGACTGTAAGTCTAATCGCACATTAAAAACTCTTTGTTTGTGTTGAGACAAAGGACTGTTAAATAAATTTTTGGTCACAACTTTACATTTAGAAGAGAAAAGAAAAAATACATGAATAGTTACAAAAAAAACCCTTTAATGTTACAAGTTTAAAAGGTAATGCAGGCGTGATGTTTTCTAAGCTCATTTAAAGCTGATTTATATGCACTTTCATAGCTGAGACCTTAATGCCTTCACCAGTCACAGTGGGAACGGACAGATTGGCTTCTAATGGCTATCCGATACTATGCAGCAGTATACCTATGTGTTGTTTAATAAGGTGAGCTGACCTTTCATCATGGTTATAAATCAATGACATTCTCCCACACTGAAGCACTGCATGCAAATGCATAATATTATCTTACCAACACACATACACACACACACGTGCACCAAAGGAAACATGTTCCTTTGTCAAAGACTGAAACATACTGTATGTTCCAATGCCTCACTTTTATACATGTGCACTTTGTTTTTCATATACACAGTCTCTGAAACCACCTTCAACCTAACTGTTCCCTAATAAAATAAAACAAATGTTTCTCCTGCTGCTACTGTACAGTTTTGGATAGAAAGACCTTCAAAATTACTGTGGTAAGTGGAGGGGGTGAAATAGAAATAGATGAAGTAAGATTGTGTTTGATTGTAGGTAAATGGTAGATGTTTGTGTTTAGGGCCTTTGATGTTGCTGTTGTGAGGACCTGCTGGCCTTTCATTCTGTGATTACTATCCTTCTGCCAAGGCATAATGGCTGAAGCACAGCTCTGTAATGAAGGCATTACCAACAACAGAATAGAGTGGCAACTGTAATATCCAGATTCCACTCATTTACCTCCCAAATAATATGTCACCTCCCCGCACATCACCTGGAAATAACGGTAAATTCACACCTAATGGCATCTAATCTGTCAGAGAGAAAAATATAAAACCAGGAATTTCTTCTATTTCACTTCCTCACACTTTGCTTCTTTCTGTTGATCACTATAAGCACAACGTTAAAGCAGAACAGAGTGCTTCCATTGCCAATATAAAGCGCTTTTTCTCCTGCTGTGGTTCATTCTCCAGACTGCAATTTATTCTTGCATCACCAACACAAAAGGAAAAGCGATAAACAGTCACTGTGTGACTAAACATACTTTTTCCTCATGGGCCCTTGCTGCCACAGGCCCAGATTGAAACATAGGTCCGTGCATCGTGTGTGTCTTTGTGAGTTTTTGTGCGTATGTGTGGGTGCAGGGTAAGTGGTGGGTGGGGGTGTTTGGGATCTGTCCTCTGCCTCTCTAATAAGCCACCAGCTTGATGCCACTGCTCTCCTGCATTGGAGGAGATAAGGACTGGCAGAGCAGTGGTGTGGGCTCTCATTGAAAGCCAGTGTGCTGCTAAGCCCCGTCACAGCCCCCATCAGAACCTCTAAATGAACACACCGCCTCACAAATGCACCTAAACACTCACCTACAGACACGGGCTACAAAGGCACCCCCCCTCCCAATGAGGTAATGTTGTGATTACAGATGCAAGAGCGCAGCCAGTGCATTGGGAATATGAGGTGGAAGGAGAGAACAGGAGAGAAAGGAGAGGGAGAAAATAACAAGTATTAACTCCACTGAGACAGCATTAAAAAGCACAATGCTCTGCTTGTTGTTTAAAAAGAGTGAGGCTACTGAACTGAGGAATCTCTACTTCTTTTTTTCAGCCTTTTCAAAATTACCACACCAGCAAAAACTGTCCCACCCTCATTTACAATCTTTTCATAAAAAAATATATTTTTACATGCTTCAGCAACAGTAACAATTGCCATATTGAAGACGAGAAACGTTTTGAATTTGTGGGGGCTAAAGGGGATTTCATTTGCATAGCAAACCTTGTTTTTCAGGCCACAGGGGAGTTGAGTTCTCTTCTTTAACCAGTTGAGATTAACCCCATGCAAATGGAGCAGATGCCCAACGCCAATAAATCAGCACTTAAGAGAGCCTGCATCTGCGCAGGACATTGTCATGAAGGCCAATCCACACCTCACCCAACGATCTTTGGTAATTGCGAAACTGTTGCCTATCCATCTGTGGAGTGTTATGTAAAGGAAAGAGAGGATTCAGCTATTGTATTGGAAGAACTCTGAAGAGCCATTCTGCTATTGTGAAAAATCCTATCACCTCCTTAGCACATTTACCAGAGAGTGACCATCAGCTGGCAGCCGTAAAAATCAGCTGCCTCCGGCTTCCCTGTCATTCTACTGTCTTTTCAGTGTCTCTATTCATTTGCAATTTTGTTGGTAGTACATAAAACAATCAAACTTCTTATGTAGCTGATGGTGATCTTTGGTTGCCTGTTGCTACAGCGGGTGTTTACGAAAAAATTTAAGCAAGTTTCATTTTGTTTATATTTGACAGAGTTAGAACACACACACACAAAAAAATAAATAAATAAAAAGGGTACATTGTGTGCACACAGGATTGTGTTGGTAGACCAGTAAATAATAAGAGTTGAATAGGTTGATGAAGATAAATCTTCTTGTGAGAGAATCTAATTTCCACTAAGTGTTCATGGAATGCATCCCATAACAGCGCAGTATATACTTGTTGCTGTATATGAACTGGTTTTAGACACAGTGGACCAAATCTCAGCGGACAATCTGGTGTGTAAAAAGGATGGGTTAATGCAGAGGTTAAATTCACGTTCACTAACTGGTGTGTGTGCAAAAATAACTACTTCTAATTCTTTGGTTGTAGGTTTGAGTTAATAAAACTCAAATGGAAAAGCGATAAACAGTCACTGTGTGACTAGACATACTTTTTCCTCATGGGCCCTTGCTGCCACAGGCCCAGATTGAAACATAGGTCTGTGCATCGTGTGTGTCATTGTGAGTTAACTTGTGTGAGTTAAATACTCTAACTCTGTCAAATATAAACAAAATGAAATTTGAAGTCTTTCGGTGCTGTATTATGAGAAACTTATGAAGAAACTTATGATCTTCAATCTTCTCTTCTTAGGGGAATTGTCTTCAACAACCATATTGAGGAACTGGAATTCTCGAATAAAATTTTATACAGCTGCCACAGGTACAAGTGAGGGATGTAATTTTCATTTTCAGAGAAACTAGAAAGACATTAATTAATATCTCATACTGAGAGGATAAGCCTTTCAAGGTACAGTGAAAATGAAGTCTCATACTACAGTATCTCATACTATGCTTAAACACTGAAGCTGACAGAAAAACACATAAAAACAGGGTTGTTTATTTACTAACTTATTAACATGTGTTAGCCTGTACGTCCTGCAGTTTTAAGGGCCATACTGACAGTCTAAAGGAGGGGAAAATCCCCCTCAGGAATTCCCCTAATGCCAGAGCCTCAGTGAGCACTGGAAGAGGGAGAGAGCAAAACTGAAAGATTGTAAAGCGAGTGAAAACTGTGAGATTCAGGTGGAACGAGAGCTGCCCAGAAGAAACCATACAGGGAAATGTATATGGGCAAGAAGAAGCGGGAAAAAAAATAGAGACAGATTTTGAGGATTTAGAGACTAAACCTTGCTGTCAATATTATCAGGTTTCCAAACCAACCTGAGCATAAGTCTGTGGACAAAGCTGTCTGTCAGCTGGAAAGTAAAAGGCTGCAAGCAATTTAGACTTACCCTAGTAAAAGAAAATGTGGCTACATCATTTTTTTCTATAGGGAAAAACTCAGCAAGACGGGAATAGCTTTTACCCTGCTGTCTGTAAACATTAATTGCACGAGATATGTCTCAATGACTCTTTATGACTCTATGTGACCAAACTGACTCATTGAGTAAAAAAGTAATTGTGGTAGACTTGAATGAACAGACATGGCTGATGAGAAGCTGAGGAAAAAGAGTGTTCAAATGTCACAAAAAAAGACCTTCATTATTGAAGAATGTCATTGTGTATGGCTTTTTAATTGAATGCATTACATCCAGAATCCATGTCACAAAAACTTAACATCACAGCATATGGGGCCATCAACTAAACCGTATGGTTATGGAATGAGTAAGGGTTAGGGTTAGGGTTTAAAGCTGCCTTTGTAAATGTTGTCACTCATTATACTGTACATTAGCCATGCCCAGGTTTAATAATCCGTAAAATCAAAAAGAGGATTTTTAATGACCACTTTTCCGAATTTATACACCGTTAAAATGTGAAATTCAAATTTCACATTTGTATTCTTTATATTGCATGTGTGTGTCCTGTTTCTGTGCCCATGTTTGTCCGTGTTTCCGTGTGCAGTATGTGAGGATGTGTTCCCCTTGCTGGTGCCCTAGAGCTCAGCCAAGCCTGCCTCAATCATGGCATGGGCCACTGGCAGGGAGAATAACAGGATTGAGCCACCTTCCTCTGTAGCTGTCAAGCTCTCTCTGAAAAATGGCCTCTGAAACCCTCAGAAGGGTCCCGCAACACTTGTCGCCTGTATGAGGGTTGCCTCATGGCCAGTATCACACAGGCTCACATTAATGTGGACACAATGTTATGGAAAAGCTAAGCAGACTACATAAAATATGCTTATGCCAGGGGTAAGAACACAAATTCCTCCCATTCATGAAGTGTGCCATCAAACCTGCTGTTAGCACATTGTCTGCGTCTCTCTCTACCCCATGTAGGCTTATGACACAGACTGTTAAGGTTGATACAATTTTTACTCTCATTTAAAGCTTTTTATTAACTACTGGAAGTCACATACATGTCATCATTTTCTTTAGTCATGTTTAGTCATAACCTAGTCATGACTAGGTTATATCAACCCATAAGTATATTTGCATGAACATATAATCACATTAAAATGAAAATTATTTGATTTGTAATAAGCCTTTTATATCTACTTAAAATAACTGCCTTGGTGGTGAATGGATTTGCCAAAATAAACCTGATGCATGAACCAACAAAGAACAAAAGTAAAAATGGCTCTTTATTTAGCTATGTTATCATGATTTTTTTTGTTATTTTATTGTTCTTTATTTCTTTTTTTAGGTTCTATAAAGTCTTGTCAACAATGTAACTTGTGTTCACCTTCTCAAAAACTGTAAGTGCACACTGGGTTCATGGCAGGTGAGGAAATGCCACATGGGGGATCGCACACATTGCAACTGACTGCTTACTTTATTGTCTACAAATTTCCAATGGAAATTGCCATGAGCAGAGACAACTAAATCAAATTCGACTGCTGGGAGAAGGATAAAGTATAAATTCAGATTTATATATATATATATCGGAAAGAAAAGCTGAAAGCTATACTGTATTATTTCTTCACATCCTGCTTTTATTTTAATGCTCGCATTGCACACTGTCAAATGCGTCAAATGCTCTGTTGTGTTTATCTTCATTCATCATATGACATATGTAGGTGATACTATAAGTGAGACATAACAAAAACAATACAAACACTATTTTAGTATACAAAAACAAGTTCCCAGGTGTATATTCCAGTGAACATACACTTCTTCTCTACCACTAACCAGCCAGCAAGAGTAAAGTCAATGACTCATCGTTTTTTTTTTTTTGGTGAGACAAAAAGCAAAGAGAGCGATTGGGGGCGGGCAGCTCATAGACACCTCGAGGCCCCACCTCGTGTCAAGGCACCCGTCACTTTACCAGCAATTTCCTGCCGCAGTGTACACACACTTAACGCTCCAACTCCCGTCACTTGAATCCTCCCTGTATCCCTCCTTCATGGGGCCCCTCGGCTGTCATGCATATCAATGCTTTATGAGCAATGGATGGGAGGGAACAAGGGATTGGGAGGAGAGGTACAGAGGGAAAGAGAGCATAGAGGAAGGATTGGGCAGTGCAGTGAGGCCTGGGCAAGAGTTGGAATCAATCTAGTCTGCAGGATTACTGCTCCACTGATTTTTGATCAATAGATCCCGAACACTATCCCCTGCTTGGAGGGCTGACAGGGGTAAATGAGGGTCCAAAAACTGCACCCCACCCATCAGCCTCGTCTCATCCCAATTCTCTCTCTCTCCAGTGCACTTTCACTCCCTCCTCTCAGTCACCGCCCCTTGCTTTGGTAAGCCCGGACTCAGGAAAAGCAAAGAGGCAGAGATGCTGTTTTTGTTGGTAGTGAAGAAGGCGAGGACTCATTTTTGGTCCAACGGTTTTTAACAATGCTAGCAGAGTGTTGCATATTCAGCGGACAGGAACATCTACCCTCTCCCTGGAGCTTCTGGGTGCACTGGAAACTTTTCCTTTTCTGCACTGATGAGAAATAGGATAGAGGTGTTTGGTCTTCCAGATCAAATCCTTTAATGTTAACTGCAAACCCATGAAGTGCTGAATGGATCAGCATTTCAAGACAAATTAAACATGGCAAACTACAGATCACACAAAAAATATTGGTTATATGTTTGAGTTAATTCTGTGTAGGAGGAAGACTTTCTGAGGATTTATGCAAAGGCAGTAAAGAGCCTTATGTTATTTAAAGGATACGGGCATCTGATCTGCTAAACAAAGTGCTTGGGTGACTGACAAGGTTTAAGGTCCTGACACCAATCTCCTTACATGTCAGCAATTATGACTTTAAATTTTGTTAAGTGAGATAACCCCTCCTCCCAGTTCATCATCAAGTACACGTTTCCCAATCTGACCAGCAGATGGCAGTCCTGTTATCCTGATGCAGTGACATAAGGCTGTGCACCTGTAGGCTGGGTTTTGGGCTGTTCAGGGTTTAACTATGTGTAAAAGCACCCCAGTTCTCAAATGTCTGGTGGCTGGGTGGCAGAGAGGCAGAGAGAAAGAGAGAGAGAGCCCAAATAACATGTTTCCTGGCACTGAGCCAGCAAAATCACAAATTCTCCCATACGCTGCAACATAACAATAAAGCACACATTCTTCTGTTAATAGGCAATCTGTGTTGTCATGAGCATTTAGTCTAATAACTGTTACTGCTGTGTAAATTATGTCATAGGCCTGTCATTGTCTGTAAATTATGCGACTGCCTTTGACAAGCCGTTTTGTCAGTGATCCACTTTTCCATCACTGTGACCGAGTCACCTGCCTTCCACAGTCATACGCTGGGCAAAATAATTTGCTCAACAAAGTGTACACATTTTTTTTTTTAAAAAAAAGATAAGTAGTCACTATGTATAGTGCAGCAGCATATCACAAACATTACTCGAGCCCTGAATGACAGCCAAAGCCATTACAAGTGGAGACATGTCACACGACCACACGGCAGCACACTGACCTAGCTCCAGGCAGACAATGAAATGAGATGGAAGAGAAGAGGGAAAAATAACTTCATTACTGTGATAATGAGTGCAGAGAAAGTCGTATGTGGAGGTAGTGACCCTGGCAGCATAGCTTACCTGCAAACTTGTCGCAGTAATACCTCTGGTCAGGCTATTAGTTATGCATTAATACACAGAGATGATCTGATCTCTTCAGTTAGGGGACGGCAGTGCTTTGACTCGCAGGGACTCGCTTGCGGATGTTACGTAACTTACTTAAGCAAGTGAGTTGACACGATCTGACCTTAAACTCAAGCATCTAACGCCCTATCTGGACAGAAACAACAGAAAGGTTTTCTAATTCAGGAAAAAAACAACTCAGTTATGCCGTTTAATTGGGCAAATGTTCTTGTCCAGAGCTCCGAGGCCAGTTTTGATCCCACTGAATATAAATGCAGTAGTAAAGTGACTGTGACAGTGTTGTTTGAGAAATTTGATTTAGTTCAATTTCTGTCAGACCAACATGTTTATCATCTATTTTAAAAGTCTGCTTTTAGACTATTACAATTAATTATTTTTTATGACATCATGCAAACATACTGACGATTTTCACACTACTGGTTTAGACCAAACCTAACCAGACCTGCTGATCTGGCCTATAGAAGTGGTTCACTCTGTGAAAACCAATTACACCTCCCATGCCAGGGAACCTCACAAGTCAGCACTGGAGTGTGAAAATGACCATAGAGCTCTCCCAATTGTAAACTGAACGGCACACCACTGGAGCAAGGAGAATAAGAATCAATGAAAATACCATAATTGCAGTGAGTTAAAATGTTTTTTCTTCTCTTTTATACAAGCAACCATTGTTTCTCCACAGGTGTTGCCGTAACCCCACTCCCCTATGCCCAGAACACATTTTACACAATCAGCAGTTTACTACAGTGCAGGCGTAGAGGGGATGAGGTATAAAGAGTTGCCTTATTTGTGTAAAAGAAATGAGGGTTTGAAGGGTTGCCAAATATGATCCACATTTTCATTCAATGAGCTTTTTAACACACTAAGCAGAGACATGTGGAATAAAGAGTGAAATTGTTTTTTTTTTCATGTGAATTTATTGATGGATTTTTTTGTGGGTGCATCTGAAGTGAGTGTTTTTCTTTCTTTCTTTAAATACAGCACTGGGCTGGAGGCTGGATTTGTCTTGTCAGAGACATGCACACTTAAGGGCTTATGGGCAAAAAGCTCGAAACTTAGCCAGAAATAGCTAATGAGTGCCTTTGTGCCATTAGCCCTGCCATGATTGTAATACATGCATTATTCACTCGCACAAACACTACCACAACTTTAGCAGCAAATTACTGAATACTCTAGGCTTACACAACGCAAGCACATGATTCATGCTGCGTTGCAGGTTTAATACACAGAATGAAAGTCTCTAAAGTACATGTGAAATTACGCAGCAGGTTACCTTCAATAAAGAGAGAGGTGTAATGGCAATATGCTAATTAAATTGCTCATCTGAGTCTGCTCCTTCGCTGTGTTCCCTCATTTCTGCGTGGTTTTTAATGTGTCACAGTACAGTGGATAGGTATGATCTAAGGCAGCTTGATTGGAACATAGTGTACTGTACCCATGGGACACTGCAGGAAACATCTATAATGTGCAACAGCCAGGACAGCAGGCCTGTGTCCCTGGCTTCATATTTACTGTTATTGTATAGAAATGCATGGCCTGGATTGGCACAAGCATGCAACACTTTGGCACTGACTTACTCCTTGACACTCACACACACACTGACATTTACCAGCACGCAGGATAGCACACGCACAGGGTCGTCCCTGAGACCACACAGCCTCCATACTGAGATCCCTTTCATCTCCCCCCCATTGAGTACTGTTATATCCTGTAGCTTGATTGGACCACACCAGACAAGGTCTCGCGTTTGTATTTCTTCCCTGCTCATTCGCACCCGTACCTCACCGACCCTCCCACCCCTTTCACCCCCTCCCTCACTCCATGCACACCTCCTCCCCCTCCCCCCACCGACACCCCTATCGTGTTTGCCTTTCATTAGCTTTCATCTCTCCAGCTTATTGAACTCCACCACTGGCATCAGGGTGTGATGCTTTGATGGTGTGGCTGCTCCTCAACATAAATCCATATTTACTCACTCTACATATCTCCATGCTAACAAATGTCTGCCATTCTTGGGGCATAATGGGACATACAGTCTGTGCACATTGCACTGATCTATGTATAGGGCCCCACAGTGTCTGAAGTGCGCAGGAAACACCTGATTTGCCCTCACGTACAGTAAGTTCAGTTTTCATTTAAGCACCTGCCCAAGGGAGAGTGTGTTTATATATCAGACTCTCCTCTCTCTATGATGTACTGTATACCAGACAAAAGACAGAGTGAGAGTCTGTAGGCCAGTGGGCAGCTACTTTAAAGAAAGCTCAGTGGGGAAACTCTACATATATTGATACACAGAAATAGCTTTGCTCATTTTTTTTCCTTTGAAATAGTTCCGATATACCTCATCAAGTGTACAAACATGCACACAACTGTATACGCATTAACACATACTGTATATTTTAGGTCATATTAGAAGATGTACCAAAAACTAACATCTATTCCCTTGTCTCCAGTTGGAATGAGTCTTGTCCCCACATGCCAAATACACCCTCAACAAAGTACCTTCCAGTATGTATTTTTATAAAATTAAACATGCTCCATGCGGAATCAGCTTGTCTCAGTTCCTCATTTCTCACCTCTATATCTATTTTTTGCATCAAAGCGTATTAAAAATCAAATACATGGCCAAGGCACTGTTTTTCAAACTGGGTTTGTGGGGCTGGGTGAACACCACATAGGCATATGTCTACAGAGTACAATTACATAGGAAATATCGGCACAGTATTACATCACATCATGAAACGCGGTCTTGCACATTTACTTTTCTCGCACCCTGTGGCGTTGATTATTTTTGCTTTGTGCGTCAGACCAGTCAACAACAGATCCCCACAAAAACCGAGCTTTTTAGATATGATTAAAACATTTCACCAAAGTCAGAACAAAAGTCTAATGCTGAAATATATAACTTGCAATGCAAATTAGGTAAAATGATGGGGACTTTTATTTGAAGTTGAACCTTTTGTTGTCAGCTCCAACTGTACTCTCTCTTTTTAAACACAGCAAGGGACCTTTTACACGTTTCAATGGGGAATTTAGCTTTGAATAATTCAACAGACTAATCCGGAATTGCTGATGCTTTGGTCTGTGTGGGCCTGCTGTTCAGTGCTTCAGCCGGTCCATGGTTAATATCCTAAGAAGGAAAGAGACGGTGAAAGAAAGACACACAGATACAGACACAGACAGACAGAGAGATTCAAGGGTTGAAGAAAAACAAGGTTTAAATGAGGAGGCTACTTATGGTTAATTGCAGTTTGATTAATCCTAGAAGCTAGCAATAATGTCATGAGGCACTGTGGTTAATCCTGTAAAACGACAACTGTTATTAGAGAAATAACATGGTCAGGTAGTGCAATTAAATTTCACGCAAGAGTTCAAAATAATAATGCAACTTCTCAAAAAGCACATAGAGTACATCATATGTGATACATACAGTATATGGCAAATTAATAAAATAATGGACAAAATTATAGACTTTAAAACCACATGGGCGCATGATTTTCATTTTATAAAGTATGTTAATTGAAAAATTATTAGTTTACCGTTCATTACCTTTGTACTACTTTTTTTTTTTTTTTTACTGCTTAATCATCTTATGTTGGCATGGTTTTTGCACATATCATTTGATTCTGCAATGTTAAGGAATATATAAATCTGTTTTGATAGAGGTGCTGTAAAATAAGTCATGTCTGATTAAATCTCAGAGGGCTCATATGTGTTTTGTGCTCAACGAATAATAATTAATAGGTGATAGGTGTTAAAAAATAGTATAATTGCTGTGCATGTCTTGCACAATGATTGATGCTTGAGCACAGTTAGAGGACCTTGGCAGTATCATGCAGACGTCTTCTTAAAAAAGTCTAAATTTAAACTTAAACATCCCCCAATGACTTTGAGTCCCACTTTCCATAGAAAGTCTGACTATGCATGCATACATGTATATTTGCCTGTGTGCGTGAGGCAGACATGAGTTGGATCATTGGTTTCTAATGCATTGGTTGCCAGAGACCAATGCATTAGAGAGTTTCATGTTGTGAAGAGCCGTAACCCACGTCATCACGTCCTAAAAGGCTGAGGACGATGGAGATTTGCTGAGTCTAAACAAGAACCCCCATAAAACCACACACACACTTTCAAGGACACACTCAAACATTTAAATATACCACATGAACAAACTTTCCTCAACAACAGACCCAGACATCTTCTCACTCAAGAGAAACTCAAGTATGCAAATACAACTATTCAGTGTCCATCACTGTGCATCACATATGCGCACACAGCATCTAGCATGTGCATCAACTGAACATGGAAACACGGCACAGAGGGGGAGAAAGACTATAGGGGCCCAAGCGTTTCTCGTTATAGTTAAAATTATGCAAAAGCACACTGAGTAGCATGAAAGATCAAAGATAAAGGCTATAGGGCATGCACAGTAAGAGTTAGAACGGGAGCCCTTAGCTGTACACTGTTTAATTATTGAAACAAGAAACATCTTAGATATTTTAAAGTGCCTCTAATAATGTAGTTTGAAAAGAAACACCCTGATGAAGACAAAAACTGGAGAGAAGACACAAAGAAAACATCTTTTAATTTGCTGAGTAGTGTAAAATAGTTTGCTTAGAAGATAAGTGTGTTTACAGTGCAAAACAGTTGACAAGGTAAGGAAGGAACTTTCTACCAATGATGCCACTAAAGCTGAATTAAAGGAAAACATTATTTATTTATAAAAAGGAGGCCATTACCAGGTGTTATTAGTATTCATGATACAAAAGTCTCTGACTTCAATCAATATGACTGCAATATCAGTGTCAGTACTTTTAAGGCTTATACAAGATTTAGGCATCAGTGAGGCCAACAACTAATATCTATGTAAAAATAAAAAGGCCATGCACAATTAGCACGTGTGAGCCCTCCCTCTGAACCATTTAGAAAGGAAAATACTTTTATGAAGAGCAAAAGACAATGACGGCCCTCACAGAACTGTTAAAGTGAGTAATGATTTGAGAGATTCGTCTAAAGTGTTCAGGATTTTTTATTTATTTATTCATGAATGTGTTTATTTTGTTGCTGCTGATGAAACACTAAAACAAAACACAAAAGAGTTTGAGAACTGCTGCCAGACAGTTTAGAACAACAATAATAGCATTGTTGTGATATGTGTAATTGCATCGCTAACATTTTATCTGGGTTGCTTTCTTCCTACAAGCTTGTGTCCACAGTTTTTTGCTTGCAAATCAGTGTGCATTACTAATTTCACAAGCCTCACCACAGTGGAGGTGTGGTGAAGAAGCCTGTTTTTGTCAATCTGAAATGCTGGTGCTCTAGTGCAACTAGTGGCAGTAAATATTATTTATATAATTTAATCAACTCACACCGTTTAATTACTGTTGTCAGTGAGGTATTGTGGGCAGTTATGTATTGGTTGATTGTGGTTTCATGTGCACAGTACAGACAGTGTGCAATTATTCATTTTACTGCAAATTGCATACTGCAGTTTATGTTCATTACTATCATCAGCATTGCTGATTAATTTTTTTCGGTTAATAGCAACAACTGTCTTGTAAAGACAATACACAGGGCTCTAAATATATGAAAGCATCCTTAAGTGCCACTGAAGTCTCTCAGCAGTAGTGGGTCACTTCTTGATCCCTGGTCCTGAAAGCTGATAAGAATTTTATGCATTTCGGCCACAAGGAGAGAGCCAGTTTTAGGGTCCAGACATTTCTGTGACTGAAAACAGAGAAGTGAAAGGGGGCTAAGGACCACATTAATCCATGTCAGCACAAGCCAAATTATTTATCACCTTGCGCAAACAAACGTGTCCTGGAAAGCTCATTGGAGGGGGAGGAAGGTGGTGTTTGAGGTCCATGAGGGCTGCCAGCGACGATGCAGCCTGACCTCCATCACTCTTCCTCTTATCTTTCCTCCTCGGCCCTCTCCTCATTACTCCTCAACCACAGGCATTGGACCCTAGTGACTATACAAAGAGCTGTACATTGAGGTATGTGAATAAGAGAGCTGTTGAAGAGGTTTCACATCTTCATTTGAGAGATCTGTAAACATTTTATCCCTCAACAGATTTTCTGTTTTCTTTTCGATTCCAGTTTTGCATCTCTGCTCAAATGCTCAAGACTGGTGCAGATGATCTCAGTGAAATCTGCAAAGAAATGCCTGAGTACGCACTTGTTTCTTTGTGTTTGTGTGTTTATGAGTAGTATGAGGGAGGGGGTGGACCAGGATTGCATCTGGACTCTGGGAAGCAGTCTGATCAACCTCTCTCACCCACAGCACAGCCGGGCAGCCTAACAGTTTCAATCAATAACCAGTCCCTGTGGCTGCCCCGAGCAAGCTGTTTAAAAAGTCAGAGTAGCATGAAATGGCCATTATTAAATTACTGGGACGGACACATTTAGAAGGCCATTGCATTAAGAGAGCAAACTCTCCCAATTAGTGGATCAGCACATTAATAGCCCTGGATGAGAACACCATCTGATCAGAGATTACACACACACACAATCTATTGACCTATTTTACCAGGGCAATGATAGCTACATATACATTGGTGAAGTATACACTAACTCAAGTCCTTTAAGCAGAGCAAATGCTCAAAGTGAATTTTCTGTCATATACCATTATTCTTATTTGAAATTACCAAAGGCCCATTGTCTTTGTTATAACAACAGCAGTTCTAAACATTTTGATTCAAACCTCATCCACTTGCAAGTAGTAAAGCTGTATTATACACAAAGATGGATTGTTATGAAATCAACATTTTCCCTTTGTCTCATAATACTCAAGAGTGTGTTCTTCAGAGGGGAAATAGGAGCTGCTTATTTTCTTGGGCGCAGTGCAAAGCCTGTGACATCTGTTTAAAATGAGAAAAAAGCCAATTTTAAGTACAGGTCACTGCAAGCTCAGTGACCTGCTTTTATTTAAGAATGTACCAATCATTCACTTATTTTTAGACCTGAAGGTTTTATGATCTCAGCGATCCCCTTCAGAAGTATGTTTTTATACACACATTCTTCTGTTAGGCACATCATTGGGTCTTCCGAGCTTTAGGCATATTTTTAGTGTGTCTGTGAGTGATGTTTTTAATATGAATTATTCACCCCAGAGAAACACGCCTTTGGATGCTAGCCCATGTTTTTAAAGAGCACCTTGTTGGCTCCTAATTTTACAGCCGGTCAGGCAGAAGTACAGCGGCTAACCTGCAGGTCAGGCAGACAGCTGGGAATTGCCATTTCCTCCTGCACTCTTGGTGCAGTTGCAGCATTTGTGAGCATGTACACACAGAAAACGAGTGTATGTAGGCAGAGGTTATGGTGTACCTGAACTGCAGGGATGCCAGGATCATTATTTCACACTCATTCCAGGGTTGTATCCACCTTCAGCCCCCTCTTTATCAACACCACCACCATCACATATCACCATCAACCATACAACCCCTTCCCACCTTTACACTGTGTAGTTTGGCTTTCTTGCCCACCCTAAGGCAGCAATGTTTCCAACAGGCCATAGTAACTGTGCTTGTATTGATTACACACTGCTACATTCACCCACACAGACAAAGGCGCAGCATCCACTTTCACTTGTTAACCCTTCACCTTTTTGGATGTCGACTACTCAGAGTTGCAGTGTGCTGACATAGCAGGCAATACGCTGTAGGTTCTTATGCAGTCTAAGTTACATTTGCTTTATAAATGTTTTACATATACAGTAAAGTAAATCTGCTGGTGGATTAGCTGTTTTGGCAGTGAATAAAGGCCACAAAGCTTTTTATGCTGCATTATTAATTTTTGAATGATATTTTTCAATGTATCTGAATCGAAACAACCCGTACAATTTAAAAACCATCTCTGCAAAGCATCACAGGCCCAAAAGGACACCATGCTTCTCTGTATTATCCGAAAAACTCTGAATGCTTGAATTTACAGTCAGCAAAAATGGCCAAGGCAGTCAGAAATGTATCTGCAACGTGATGAAATATTGAGTCTGTTTTGATTATGAACTTACCCTTACCTCTCATACCTCCTGTGACTTGGCTGAGATATTGATGAGGTGAAATTCTTTTTATTTTCGTTTTTGCTTGTCTGCTTTATTTCTGATTTTCAGCAAATTGGATGTTGTTTGAAAAAAAAGAAGAAGATTTCCAGTCTCCTGTTAGCTCACCCAAGCTCACCCTGCAATTTCTCTGTCTCAGCTTGTTTACAATGGGGAAAAGGGACAGTTTCTGCACCTTTCTGACATGTTTGGTTGGTCTAGAGTATAAAGATAATCCCAGCTGACAAAAAAGTAGCATTGCCTGACTGAACTATAGCATGCAGCACCTCACATACAGTGCTCGGGAGACCTGATATTCTTATCCCACTGATTCAATTCCCACAGATCTGATTGGCAAACATCATCTTTACGCCACAGAGCGTCCACTGTTATCTCTTACACCGGCATGTTTCTCTCCTCCATTTCCTCCACAACATCTTTCTATGCTCATCAACAGCACACATGCAAGAACAAACAACAGATTAGATACCAGCAACAAAGCTGCCTTCTGCTGGCCCACATGGATGTGGCACAGATCTGGTGGTGAAGGGAGCGAGCTGTGGAAGCCTGCTGCCAGGCTGAGGGCCAAGGTTTGATCCCCAGTCGACTGGCGTCCTTCCAGCCCTGAGGAACGAGTGTGTTACTACTGCAGGGGAAAGTGTGGGGCTCACACTCCCCACCATCAACACCATTCCCCTGGAGGATGATAGATGCTCTGTCCACTCCCTACAGCAGGGAGAAAGCATTAGACATCTGTATAATTGACTGAAGATGAGATGAAAGAGGGGAGAAAGGGTGGAAAAGAGAGCGAGAGAGGCTGAGAGACTGTGTGGGTGTGTGTTTGCACTTAAGCGGGCATAGAGTGTGTGTTTTAGTTGCTTCGTCTGTGTGTAAAAACTGAAATGGAACACATTACAGAGACAGAAAGTCATGAGAGAGGAAAAGTGAGAGAAGAGGAACAGAGTGGCAGAAACTGAGAGAAGGGGAGGGGAGGGATGGCAGACAGAGAGAGAGAGAGGGGAAAGGAGCTGGCACAGATGAAACTGGCTCTCACTCAACAGGACATCCTTTCACACACATTACACATGTCCTCTCCAATCCGCTCACAGAAACAGCACTGGAGCACTTTGCTGAAAGCAGGCCTGTGCTCCTCTAACTGATGAAACTACCGGTATTTCATGGTGGTGTGTAACTGCATGGCAAAAGACTACTATTGTGATCCAAAGTCTCTAAGAAACAGAATTATTCCAAGGGTTTACCCTCACAATAGTGCAAGGGCTGGCATGTGATCGGAGGGATAATCTTTTTGGTAAGAAAAGACCAGAATTTCAGAACAGTAACAAGAAAAATATTCCATCCTTTTGTCTGGGCACATTCAAAGAGTTGAGAAAAACGGCCAACATGCAACAGATAAACAAAACCAAATCTGTTCAAGCAAAGTGGGTTAGATTTTTACAATCACTGACAAGGGAAAGTTAATAAATCCTGATATTTTCTGAAAGTTACACCAAATTGCTCCTTTTGGAAAACACATTCTTAAGTGCTGGCCAGCATCCACAAATCAAAGCCACACAACAAAAGCTAGACTGAAAGATGAGCGTGCAACTTTCCAGGGAAAATAACACATTATAAGAGTACACAGACTTCTTCATTATTAATGGAGTTGCTTTTCAACTGCCTCACTGAAAAGACCTCTCAATAATTTATCACCACGGGCACTTCATGAATATCAAATAAATATGCAAAACAAAAGGGACATACATCATTAAGCATAGTTTAAATCTGTTTTACTGAGGTTTGTAAAAAATCGGACATTCTTGATTATTCTCAGCACAATGACATCATTTCATTTTGATGAAAATTATTGATAACATGCTTTGAGAGCAACTATAATATAGTGAATGTATCACTCGGCAGAAAGTGATTGGTTTGAAGGGAACAGGTGGAGAGGGAATAACGCGGCTTAAGATAATGCTTTAATGCCGACCCTCCATCAGTTATTAACGAGACATTTCTCATTAGTTAATTGAATAACTTAAAAAATGGAACTCCGACACTCCTCCCGACTTCGGATTTACTCAAAGCATTAGACGATGATGAACTTGAGATGAGAGGGCTGAATGACACTCTGCCTTCATCATGGCTAACAGCCTGGTGAAACTGCAGGAAGCCATGGGCATAGGACAGTGAGGCTCCTAATGACAATGGCAGTCATTAACATGGGAACAATCATTAACGTGTGAATACATGTAATAGAATGTATGGTGAATTATTCATAGTTATAATGGTAATACAGTTTAAGAGGTCTCAGAAATGTAGCAGTAACATGACGGCTTGTGTTTGTGGTTGCATGTACTCAAAGTAATTACACTGATAACAGTGATACTGATAATTTTTTGTGCTAACAGAATTGGAAAAGCCTGCATATTTTGCCCTTCCCCACAGTTTTATTAAATACTTGAGCGTCTTTTATCAGACACAGCGGATAGAGTGGAGGATTTCAAAGCAGAAGAGCCAGATGCTTCCCTCTGGAGCTGGTGGAGACTAAAACAGAGCGGAAAAAATACTGAATAACATAACTGTATGTTTCTCCACAACAACAACTGTTTAAAATATCAACTTTATAAGGTGGCAATGCTGTATGAAAATGATGTATTGTAAAATATTTTGTTACATGGTACTCTGCTTTCTGGTTGATATTTTCATGTCATCTAACGCCTAATTTCGTAATGAATCAGGGAAGATTACTATTGCAACAACACATCATCATTAGGGTAAAACTAACGTGTCTCATGACGGTCTAAACCCTGCTCACGTTCCCTGTTATTGGGTGAATAATCCAATGCTTGGTGAATTCTGCTTCACAATGATAGGAAGAGATCAACACCGAAGGATTGAAAGAAGGATCTTTGCCTGTGATAAGATAGCACTATAACGTGCATAAAGTATAAATATTGTTGGAATAAACAGATTATATGCAGTGCGACAGCTGTTATGTTGTTTCTTTGCTAAATGCCATGCAAATGGCTGTCTCTCCCAGAAGACTGCTATCACTCATTTGTTTTGCTGCTTGATTTGGTCCTCACACAGTAGTTACGCGTTACTGTCTTGTCTAAGCTTGGTTGTTTTTTCTTCCCCTTCCTTCCTCTCACCCACACAAACACACTTATGATAGCAACCCTCTTTGAAATGACAGTGAGAGTAAGTTGGGATGATGCCCTGACTAATGCACCACGTGTTACTAAAGAAACTACAAGGTGTTATGTTTTATGAACAGATTTATTTTCATTTCCTCTTCATTTGGGTAAAAAACACTCCATCCAAGTCCTGAATGATTGAGAAGATGACATTTGAGAATAACTTGCAAGGCTACGCTCTGTTGTGAATGCATATCCATATTTATCATCTGTAGATGGAGTCCATGTTTATAGATGCGCATCACATCCTGTTAGTTGGGTCAAAGTTGAGGGTTACAGTACCTGTATGTGTGTTTGCCTGTGTGTGCATGTTTATCAGCGAATTGGAAATGTGGTCCTACTTGCAGCATCTCAAAACAAACAAGGGAGAGTCAAGCTATTCTCTCAGTTCAGCGCTAATGGAGTTCAATCTAGATCTCTCCTCGCCTTACAGTTTCCACAATTATTATAGACTTGCTAATTTTGCTTTATACTCTAGTTAGACCCATGGGTTTCACAGAGAGGTATACAGTGCTATATTGTATATTAATTGTTATTGTATATGTATAAGGTGTTTTTATTTTTAATTTAGTTTTTATTTATATCAAGTTTGCTTGTAATAGCGTGCTGGCCTGTCACTCAAGCCTAAAGATCAGTGACTGGTAAATGATGGCAACAAATACTCTGTCTGTTGATGTTTATTTTTTTAATTTAATTTTGAATTCAATATTTGGATTTTATTGTAATACAAAGTGGCTGGTGTGATGTAATACTTGTCTCGAGCACAACATTTGGGGAAAATTGAGTTTAGCTACAATGCTATCTGTGCATGATGATTTGTTTGTGAGAGAAAAAAAACAAATGTGTTCTTGCTCACTGCACGGAGACAATGACCTTTCCTGGTTTAGCCAACAGTAGCATAGTAGACAGAGTAACCATCATCAGACATGTCATTGGACAAAACTAAGGTTATTATACTTGGCCCTAAACACCTTAGAGGTAAACTTTCTAACCATATTGTCATTTTAGATGACATCACCGTGTGTCCAGTTCCACTGTAAGGAACCTTAGAGTTATTTTTGACCCGGATATATTATTTGATTCACACATAAAACTCATCTCCAGAACAGCCTTCTTCCACCTGCGGAACATTATGAAAACTAGTGGGAGTCCTGATGAAGAAAATGTTTGCCTCTTTTAATATGAATGAGGATGTGGAAAAGACCTCATCAGTGATCCCACATCAGCACTTCCCCCTGTGACACTCAATACCCTACTTGATAAATGTTGTAAGAGTGCTACAAGTTCACCTCTACTGAGAGCTGTGGATTCTTTTCACAGTGTGTGAGATTAAGCATCAGTGCACCTGAAAAGCCTCTTCAGCACAAACGGAGTGGAAGAGGAGAACCTTGTCACCAACCCGAGTGTCCACAGTAGGATTTGCATCGTCTCTGAAGCCAGGTACTCCATCATGCAGTTTGTTGAGTCTGTGGAGGTTAGGCAATAGACAGCACTGTACAAGTAGAGTGAAAAATGCTCCATATGGGCTTTTGTGACCATAGTGCAGTGGCTGAAAATAAACACTGTATTTTTTCATGTAGCAACACAGGGCCCCTATTTAACCCCCCCCCCCCCAACTGCTCTCCCTGTCCTTTCAATTTCTGTTTCTTTGTTCCTCTCTGCTGTTACAGTTCATCCACAAAAAGAGCAGCCACTTCATACATCATCTGCCCCTGTGGAAGCCAGAGGTCCTTGGCTCCTTGAGTTGAAGCTAAGAGATCATGCTTCCTTTTGAAAGTGAAGAAATGGATCACCATTGTAATATTCTGTCTTCAGGACCGATCTGATGTTGTACAGCCGTTCTAAGTCTCTACAACATGTGGAATGTTCATGGAGTAGTGGGCAGCACAGAAGAATTCACAGAGCTATGATCTTATCATTTCCCACTTTCTCTCTCACTTACTCTATCAGTAGGGCCACAGAGCAGTGGGCTGTATTGATCTATTTACCTACTCTCTCTTGCTCTCTCTGTCCATTTCCTTCTATCTCTTTCTGTCTGTGTTTTGCTACATCACGTCTTCTATCCCTATCTCAAACACACGCAGCAAAATATCTGTTTGTGTTTATACTTCCAGCACTTTGGTCCCCCCAAAGCTGTTATCTTTATAATTATAATGTATCGTGTGCTCCCTGTTTCTGAATTTCTGTTTTCAAACAGAGAGAAAAAAAAAAGCCCAATAACAGATGTACCATTTCATCAGCTGAAGACCAAGACCATGCTTTAAGCTTTTAGTGCTACATGGATAAATTTAATTTGCAGCAACATGAAGGGAAATGAGGCCAGATCTGCTAGGCTCAACTCTTTCCAACATGCCAGCCATAATGAGCAGCAGCTAATCAGCCTCATCCATTTACTCAGAGATGCAAAAAGCATCATACACACAGCAAAATGTCTCCATGGTGCCATTCATGATTACATAGCATTCACTTGTTTCTGCTGCACCTATGGTAAATATGTTTGTGGCTTTTACATGTTCATTTGTGTGACTAAAGACTATGTAAAAGAATGGTGGTCCATGATGAAATTAACTTAACTTAGATGGATAATGCAATGCAACCTCATCTTTGTGCACAAAAAGAAAGCTACATCTTCTTTATCCTGGATATAATCTATCACCTCCCAATTACTGAGTACATGGCTTGGTTCTAATAATATTTCAACATGTGAATGCATTTCCAAGAACTGAAGCAGAACAAATGCATGAAAGCACAAATTGTTTTTTCCTAGTTAATGGGTATATATTTCCTAAATAGACACAGAAAACCTCTATGCTTTATTATGTGCCAAACAATAGCCATATACAGATTAAATTCATCACCAGCTGTGGCAAACAGTCTAAAACATACATCTAGAGAAAAGTTCTTTAATAAGAGGGAAGAAAAGTGTGTAGTAAACTTTTAAACCATACGTAGCCCATTTTCTATTCTTGACATGAAATAGAGTTAGCCTCTAAGGGATGGGGAGGGGGGTCTGTTTTTGCTGATTCCACTGTGTTGGTGATGGAGTGCAAGGTTGGCTGGAGGGTTAGAATGCTGCTGTTCTCCTGGTGTAGAAGCTAGAAAGAACCAGAGGTCCAGCCACCAGTTAGCAATGGACACAATGCAATGGAAGTGTACTTAGTAACAATCTAACCAATGTGTTATTAACATATGTAACCAGTTTAATGGAAAATAACATTTCACTATCTGCACATCAGCTCTCTTCTAAACAGTCTGATTCCTATTACTATACATTTACGTTTTTGACTATTTTTCTCCATGACTTGATCTGTGACCTCGACACCCTAATGCCCATCCTGCAACTCTCTGTCCCTTCCTTTGTTTTTCTCACACTGCCTCCCCTTTATCCAACAAAGAAGTGTCTCATAAAGATTATACTCTGCAAGTCCACAGACTGATAAAGTGATTGATAAGCTGTCCTGCCAGAGCCATCATGATCTGCCTCTGAGTGCTGTTCATCTGTGTGATTCTCTCTTTGCAAAGATGAAACAGCTCTTCAGCATGTTACTTTTTGCATGCACCCTTTATTTTCCTCATTAGACATCTAAATACATTTTTTCCACAACACTAGCATGTGCTGAATGACTGACTTGAACATATAAACTGGCTGAGAACGAACAAAGGATGCTGAAGATGGAGCTACAAGGAAAGAGGAAAAGAGGAAGACCACAGAAAAGGTTCACAGATGCTGTGAAGAGGGACGTGAGGACAGCTGGTGTAACAGAAGAGGACCCGTGATAGAGCAAGATAAGTAGAAGAAGAAGTGTGCTTTAACGACCTGGGAATTCAAATGGCAGGTATAAATAAGAAACTGTCACATTGTGGAATTCTCCTGACAGTGTCTTGGTTTTCTAAAGAGAATCAAAGGCTTTGGAAGTAAAAAAAAAATCCTTACATTCACAGAAAACACTCTATGAAAGGTTTATGAGATACATACCCTAAAGGGCCTTAAACAATGACAAACTCATCTTAACTTCATGTTACTCTTTAGCTTGCATTTGGAAGAAAAAACAACTGCAGCACAGTCAACCAAGAGTGCTCTATTTTCTCTACTGTCTTCTTTTTCCTTCCTGATCCCTCATTTTTTCTCTTTCACTGCATCTGCTGCAGCAAAAAAAAAGGCAATGTATTATTCGAATCCACAGCAAGTGAGCAGATTAGACACACTGCAGCTCAAAAAAGACTGATAAAAAAGGGATACACTGACTCACAGTCATGGCTGAATGAATGAAGTGACACCATATTCCTCCAGAGCTTTATGTGCAAGAATATATTGTATATGAGTTCCTGTGAAATTCCATCTCCAGCATAGCATAACACATTTGTCCAGTTTTTTTTTTTTTTTTTGGGCAGTCTGGCATTGGGCAGTAGCTGTACCACCAGAGATACAGTCCCTTTGAGAGTCAATCAGCACAACATGGTCAGCATGTGTGTGTATGTGCACTAGAGAGAGCGCACGCTGGCCTGTGCTGAACAAGCACACAGACGCACACAGCTCTGCTTCGCACCTCTTTTCACTATTGCACTGCAGTTTCATCATCCATGGCACAGGTTTGATAGGCAGTTCCTCTTATTAGAAAACCTGGAGGGGGCGAGCCACTGTTAAAATAAAACCCTCTTTATCAAATTGTGATGAAGTGCCTGAAGTGAACACAAGGTTAACTAAATTACATATCCCTTCCCCTGAACTCTTTACACTCCACCATTACCTCGGCACACAGAATTTTAAGATACAGAGGTTTTGTAAGTACAAACGAGATGAGAGAGGTGTTTCTCTACCTTAAATCACTGTGAAATGTGTCTCACTTGTTAGAATTGCAGCTTGGTTCTAGCCAGGGGCTGAAATGAGGCGCCTGAGGTATTTTTGGGTCCTCAGCATCGCACCAAAGCTGCCGTGTGCTCCCTCCACCACCGCACCTTGACAGTGACTTTGTGTGACAGCAGATATAATGTGATTTCTCCTGTCCCCAGGGTCTGAGGCTGATGATGGAGACTTCTGTGTGCTCTGCTTTTCTCGCCAGCGACAGCCATGACAGAAAGAAAAAATGCTTGAGCATGATGATCAGTGGCATTTTTCACACGGCTTGGAGATCCCTCAGTCTGTGCCCTGTTGCCCATGCTTCACTGACAAAGAAATTAGGTCTCTATGTTCAGCTTACCCTGAAATTTCCTGGCCTGGGTTTTGTGCCTTCGTTTGGCAACAGTTACATCAGGTCGCTGACACACTGTCAAATGATTTTAGCATCGTCTCTATAAACCCCCTAAAAATCACTGTATAGTGTCAATACATGTTGATTTATATAATGCTATAAGTTTACAGGAGCTGAGAGGTGGTGATACACAGAACGTCACTTCTGCTGTAACTATGTCACATCAGATGCAGTGTCTCATACCTGCAGGCTGTGCAGGCCTCTGCTGTCTCTGCAGGTTATGCACAAAAACAAAGTTAACCACATCTGTCATGTGTGTTATATATGTGTGCTCTAAGTTATTTTTCTTAGGTTTAGGTATGAAGCTAAGGAGTTATAGTTGCAGCCTCAGTGCTTAACACAAACCAGGTTTATCAATCGATTTGTTAATTGACAGCTCAAGTGATTAAATTAGTCATTTAGGAATTCAAAATCCCGGTTGGAACAAGGGGCCCTCTGCAAGGAGTTTGCATGTTCTCCCCATGGTGCGTGGGTTCTCACCGGGTACTCCGGCTTCCTCCCACAGTCCAAAAACATGCAGATTTGGGGATTAGGTTAATTGGACACTCTAAATTGCCCGTAGGTGTGAATGTGAGTGTGAATGGTTGTCTGTCTCTATGTGGCCCTGTGATGGACTGGCGACCTGTCCAGGGTGTACCCTGCCTCTCGCCCTATGTTAGCTGGAGATAGGCACCAGCACCCCCCGCGACCCTCAGTGGATAAAGCGGTAGAAAATGAGAGGACTTCAAAATGCAAATCACTGGACTGGTTCAATATGTTTTTCAGCTTTGCTTCAAAATTACACAAAACCCACAAAAATGTGGGTTTTGTATTGTTGGTCACACAAAATATGCAAATTGAAACTTTTAACTGTTTACTAAAATGTATTATAACTCATAAAATTTGGGTTGTCCTTTTCCGGGTACAGTTTTGAACAGATTAACCATGAAAGATATAACATCACGCTTGATCTGTAAGCTTGATGTAAGTTCCTTGTCAGTGGATCTGATCTTTAGAAAGAGCAGAAACATGAAGCTTATTGTGGTAGCTTCATGTTTATCACATAAACAAAAGAGTGTCTACTTAAAAGAGCAAAAGTCAAATGAAAGTCAATGTCAATGCTTTGTTTTTTCCTACTGTATATTTAGTATGGGAGGTTTTATTTAAAACTAACTTTCATCTAAATAAGCCAGTCACTTTTCCAATGTCAGTCACCTCCTCCACACTTTCCTTTCTGCCCTTTGCCCACACTCACACCGCACACATTAATAGCAAGAAAAATAAATAATCTGAATGTCTTTCACCCTAATAACCCCATAGGTAGTATATAAATGCAGCTACAGGCTCCAGTCAACATTCGGACAATCACACTCCATGGTTTATGAAACAGTGAATCTCCGCTTCCTTTCCTCCCTTCCTTCCGGCGTTTTATTCCATCTAAATAATGCAGCCATAAGGAGTCATTGGGGGGATCTATTATGGAGAGGCTGATAAAGAATGCTGGGATGCATGATCAGACACTCTTATCACTTTCACAGAGCATGTTATAGTGCAGCAGGGAGAACTTTGTATTGTCATGTCTCTCCTAAGTGCTTAGCCCTTTGGTTGATGTGATAGCAATGCGCAATCGGAGCAGTTCAGGATATATTATAGAATTCCCCCAACTACATTAGATCTAGATGATGTACGATGAGGCTGCGGGTATATACTCATGGAGTGTGGTTAAAGGCCATTTCAGGGCCTGAGTGAAATTAACTTTGTGCTGCAACAGCTAGTGCGAAGTACAGTAAGTGAGTTCAACCGTCACGGTGAGTGAAAGAGGATGAGAAAAAGAAAATTTATCCAGCTGCCACACACCAAATGCAAAAACATTCCCATATCCATCCAGAGGATCTTGTGAGGCAGTGGGAGCACTGGTGGAAAATGTCATCACAAGATTGGAGGCAGTGAAGGAGCCCAGTCTCACCAGATGATTTATTTTGATGTCTATTCTTTTTATTCCCAGCAGCTCTGAAAAGCAGCTCTGAAAGGATATTGTTAATTATATATAGACTGTTGAAGAGCAAATGAGCTTGACAGTGTTCCATCATTGTCATAGGGGAGAGAGAGAAAAGAGTGTGGGCACGTACGCTCACAGGTGGAGTCTGTTATGCTGCTTCTCCTTTCCACTAATCTGCCCGTCAGTAATGAAGTCTGAGGCTTAAGTGTGGGAGAGAGCAGGCATCATCCATTAGTCTCATCCATTTCCATTAATGTTCACAGATTACTTATTATTCCCTGATTAATAAACACTCGCCAAGTATGTCCTCATAGCAGCCTCAATGAACACAGCTTCATTAATGATTAGTATTAGTATTAGTATTAGTAAGGCTGTTAATATACCAGTTACTGGCATTCACAGCCAGTTCGACCAACATTATTATTATTATTATTATTATTATTATTATTATTGTGAGCGTTTTGTGAAAGCATTTTCTTTATGACAGGTGAAAAAATACAGGTGCATTAGTCACTGACATTGGCCTTTTAACTTTAAAGGCAATATTTTCATAAACAATTCACATTACCTTGGTATTTGAAAATCCCCAAGCAAAAACAAGTAATCTAATTAGTAAACTGAGTGAGGCGCTATTGATTTCAGAAAAAAAAATAAAGAAAAAAAAAACATTACCCAATCAATTTTGGAGGGGTAATGAAATTCCTTTACTTTGTACAACTGTGTGTGTGTCTCTGTGTGTGCATGCCACTCGAAACCTAAGTGCATAATTTCATGTTAGGCATGCCTCTCTGACCACACCCTAATGGGGGTATAGAGGTCCTCTATCACACAGGTGAATACACACACGCACATACACACACACACACAAAATTTAATGATGCCATTCATTTTGCATTCATTTATTTTTCTATACCATTCCATCACATTTACTGTGTGTTGCAAAACACCAAGAAACATAAAACAATAATACTGGCTCTGCTGTTTCCATTTAAACCTCTCCATCCTCAGAGGCAGAAACAGTGGCACACGCCAATAGTCACACTTGTCCTCAAGACCATGCTTCTTAAATATTCATGTTCGACAGGAATTGAACCCTTGCCACTGTAACTCTTAGTTGGATTATATATTGGACACAATTAGATTGTAGTGGAGTGGTATAAATAGCCCAGGGTTGTTTGCAAGAATTACAGTACACCATGCCGGAAACTATCGTAATGCATTGTGGTGTAGTGTTCACATTTTGCCAGTGCAAATCTCCCCAGTCTAATGACACTAATCCCTAGCATGGTAAATTCTATGTTGTCTCATTTTACACCATGCCCGAGGTTGTTTTCTTTTCAATAATCTCATGGGCAAGTATAACTTGATTAGACTCCAAAAAAAATTCAAGGGTGAAACTATTGACTGTATGCAAATGGAATTTGTCTCAAAGCCAGTTGTGCTGGACATCTTTCCTGGTATTTATTTCTCTTGGTGCTTCAAATCTGCAGCACGCACACACACACACACAGTTAGACAAAAACTCCAATCCAATTATATAGATAAATAGGCTAATCATGCCACAAAATTTTAATATGAGGTCTATGGGCAGGTCGATAAGTATAATCATTCACACTGCCAAATTTACAGCACAATTTTAGATAAGAGAGATGGCGAAAAAGAAGGGGCAAATTGAAGAGATAAATAGTACCGTATTAGACATTAACATATGGCTCATAAGGAAGCCTGATAAGGAGGAAGACATTTCATTAACAGAAAGAGAAGACTTTTTTTTATTTAGATAATTTCCTATAACTCATAGAAATGTGACGAGTACTGTCTAAACATTACAGCAACCTTTTGGGGGGGGGGGGGGGTAATTTGACTTTTATTGAAGGAAAGGCTTGTTTTTATATTGAAAAATATTAAATGTTAAGGATGATGTTTCGATACATATGTTAAACATGTAAACAACAGATGGCATATCTTTTGTGTATGTCAAAAGATAAACCAACAATGCATACAATTTTATAGTGCAAACATTACTGTTACTGCTTTCACTGATAAAGTGGAGGTTTGAAGCCCAATGTTATTGTTTTTTTCTTTGCAATGTCCATTTTCTCCTTCTAGCATAGATAAGCAAAGCATGTAAGCTATACTCACTGCACATGGGAAGCATCTTTTCTTATGTTTTTACAGCTTACCGCTGACAGTCTCATCACTACAGCCAACTGGCTCCCAGATAAACCAACCATCCTGCTCGATGAAAGAAAATCCTTCTCATAAATGCCTAGTTTGGCCTATTTCCTTCCTACTGGGATGAGTTTATTCCTTTGATTTTTTTTTTTTTAATAATCAATGATACATTCCCTTTGAGGTATCTGACAGAGAAAACCTGTGACCGAGCACATCTGTTTAGCTGATGGCAAGACATCAGTATGGAGAGGGTGAAGTGTGAAGTGCATGTGCGTGTTTACACGTGTTCCTGTGTGTGTGCACGTGCATTTGTGTGTGTGTGTGTGTCATGAGACAGTATGAAGGTTGTGTGAAGTGGGGAAGTAATTGGAAAAGTTTCTGTTTTGTTAAACCTCAGTAGAGAACAGAGGCCTGGTGTAAATTTCATGCCCTGTACAGTCACAGTCAATATTGTTAAATGTACCTTAACATGTGTTGCCTATTAACACGAGTGACCATGTTAACTAAAGTTAGTTGAGCAGTGCTTATGACTGTCACTTTTATTTGGAACATTCTCGTCGAACTATAATTAGCTGTTTGAAATACATGCTGCCTTCTCATAGACCATTTGGAGTAGTACCCCATAGGATCCAGCAGAGGATGCTCATAAGATCTCCTGCCATAGAGACTCTATTTGAAGACCAACTGAGTGACTTTGGTAAGGACGGCCACAGCAGCGGCAGCACCTTGGAGATCCAAGCCTACATGAGGGAAACTGGCTCATAAGTATCTGTGTTTTGCAGGAACATCAGTACACTCTGAGCACATCTATGGATAATATTGTAAATAAAAAGAGGGGTTTACATTCAGAGGACAGAATTTATCTGTCAGGGAGGATTTTTTCTTTATTTGATTTGTCTTATTTTCAGTGTTGTTAAATGTTTGCAATTTAAAAGTAGTGAACCACTTGGCTCTGCCTGCGTTGCAGTGCTAAACCTCGGCAAAATTGCAGCAAAGAGGCTTCTTAATCTCGCTGAGCTTCACATTTGTTTCTAGGCACTTTGATTTCGTGCTAATTACGCTGACTGATGCACACCCTCTGCTGGTATAAGTCATAACTACACACATAATGTGAGGTCAAAAGAAATGACACAAAGGCTAAAGGACACAGACGTTGTTGATTAATTAATCAATACATTCTCAAGTGATTAAATTCATAATGGTAATTGATCGACTAAATATTAACATCCCTTACGAATACGAATCCAACAATGTGACAACATAAAATAATTAATGCCCCTTACCATGTGCTTATCCCTAACATTGAAATGGCAACAGTGGTTACAATGAACCAAGTCTAAACCCTGAACAAAATGTCCTCACAACAATGAGAACACATGTGTCTGAACACACATACACTTAATATGTAAAGTTTACTTATTGTTCCCTGCCTGAAAAGGGAAATAACCCTAAATCCCCATTAATGTCTGCTTGAACTAAATTCACAACAGCATGATTGTCGTCACACACATCAACCAGTAGGAAACAAATGCAATGCACAGTGAAGCCCCAGCTAACCCTTATTATACATGTGCACTATTCCTACTGTGTCTCTCACCCTGAATGAATGTAATTTAACCCTTGAGTAAAACTAGTACTGATGAAACAAATCCTACTTCAACTCATTGCAACAGGCAGAATAGCTCAGGTTTTATGTGCAACATTACAGCACCTGATTTTTAATTACACTATAATGATGATTATTATTATGTGCAGTGGAAAAGTCCACTTTATAGCCATTGTATAATGGCTGTTAGAATAAAATTAAACGTGTCATTTTGAAATACACCACTCTCCAACAAGCTGTATATTACACACACCCGGTTGCCCCCGATCACACAGATCTCAACAATGTCTCAACCATTTAACTGCTTACTTCATTATACTTCCCCAGTGACAGTTTTAGTGCCAATGCCACCACTATTGATGGTGCTTTTCCTTGTGAGACTGACAAATGATCAATATCAAAACAATGTCTCCGGAACAGCAAAATGCCGCCATAAAACAGCGTGCGAGTACAAAGTATATCTTAAATGTAAAACACCAAAAGCAACACCAGCTTAATCAACAATCCACTAACACAGCCATTGAAAGGGTTCAATCAAATATCTCCAGGAGCACTTAGACAGCGATTTAATCTGTCTGTAATGATGCTGATTGATTAGGGATGTGTATTTGAAGGACAAACATGTGTTTTTACTCTGCTTTACTTAATGAGTGTCTTTGTCCAATCAAAGAATGTGATTAACAGTGACAGAGGTGCTGCCTGAAGCATCCTCAACCACAAGCTCTGTCAGTCACAACTTCTTTGGTCACATAGCACATGAGGGGAAAAATCGCCTTCCTTCTGAAGAAAGTTCCTTTCGGTCAATAAACGCTTGCTTCAGTCTTCCAAAGAAGTCTCAACATCTGAGACCCCAGCATGCTTTGCAGGGAAAGAGAAAATCTGGCTTTTACATTGAATTTTTTACACATCTTATCCTCGTATTGATTTCCATATGAAGAACAATGTTACTAATCTCATATAATATTTATTTTAGAGAAAGACAAGAGACTTCTTAATCTATTATGTAAGTCTTCTTGCTGCTCCTGCTGCTCTACTAGCCGTAAGAACAACTCTTGCTTTTATGGCCAGTTCAAGTTATGATTGATGTCTCCTGCCATTTGATCTGATGGTGAGGTCATTAATGCTTAGCAGTAATGGTTGCAAGAACTGTTGCATAAGACCTACAATTAAATACTATTTATACAAACATGGTGAAATTTCCCTTTTGGCATTCAACAACATTTTTATCGTTTTATACATTCGTTCTGATTTACTGTATTTGTTTGTGTCTCGATTATTCCACCTTAATTGTACAATTGTACATACAGTATATTAAGTTGGCCAATGCTGCCCTAATCCCCTAAATTGTTTTGCTTTTCTTAAACACCCCTGAAACTGAAATAATTGTTGGTGGAAATATGCTCCATGGCAGACAATATGGTAAAAAAAATTACTAAGTATTAATAAATAACAACTGAAAAGGACCTTTACATTCTTTCTGGGTTGCCAACAGTTTCCTGTGTGCTGTACAGCTCTACAATGAAGTCATGGCAACAAACATTATATTAAAGAGTGTGTTTTGTTAACTATGACACTGATAAATTAGACTGTAGTGAGTCAAGATCATTACTGGGAAAGACTGCCATCTAGCCAAACAAAATAGCAGATAGGTGAATGACATTTGGGGAAAACAAAGGCCAACAGCAGCATACTGGGCCGGTAACAACGAATACAACAAAAAGTAATAAATAATTTAAGTAGGTTTACATCGATTTAGAAAGAACTGTGTGTGAGATATGTAAATTTTGTTTGAAAAACAGATCAGTCATGGCACTCTCACAAAGTCAGACCTGTTTCGACAATTAGAGCTCTTATTTATGTCTAATTTTACAACGTACTTCTCATCTATTAAGTTTTGTTAACGATCAAGTTTAGTCTTGTGTACGCCCCATCACTCTTACGGATGTTGGTCGAACAGTACATGCAGTACCTGCATATTGTAACTATGTACATGGGATGTTACACAAGCTTTCCCTTTAAAAGATAAAATATAGAAACTGACTTGAAAATCAGTCAAATCTAACACAAATCAATGCGTTTGAAAGTGTGTTTCAAAGAAACAAAATCAATACAAGCAGTGTTAGGGTGACCACATAACAGCTGGATCTATGCACATTTGAGGAACATTTCCACTACTTGAGGGCTGAATACAGTACATGACCTGGAATGAATGTGCTCACAATCAGCCGATCAATTGGTAATGCCAGGGGTGATGGTGAGTAAACTAATCCCCTGGGTGGCTCGAGGGAAATCTGGATTATATTGCATTCCTACTCAGCAATGACTCTTTCTGCTGGAAGCCAGAGCAGACTAATCAAACAACATTACTGTAGAAGATCAATAGGCAGACAAATTGATGTATTGTTCCACATCCAAGCCCATCTATTTCAAAATTTTATTAAATGCTTATTTATACCTACACATAACTTTCAATCGATTGATTTTAGTTTGTATCCAAACTTTTAATGTAAGTGACCTCATATGAATGATACTATATGTTTATTGTAGTGTACAGTGTGTCCTGAGCTTTCCTTATTGTTGCACAGAGGCGTTAACATGAAACAGGGCCAGATATGCAAGGCAGAAATATTGTGTACAAGTGTGCCGAGTGGTGTATCAGAATGCATTGCTATGTCTTATCTGAGCAAACCGAGCACATGATCATCTGCAATAGCGATATGGAATCAGCCACACAAAGGTGTAAATTGTGTTTTCTAATTCAGAGCTGAGTTTATATTCTTTGATACAGGGTTTTTCTGATACAGTACATATCTATGGGGAGGATTTCTGAAAAAAGTGAAAAGATGAAGTGTGATAGTATACAGTTTACTGAAGACACGACATGCACACTGACACAGCACCTGTATTGAAACGAAGAAAGGTGATATCTGCACACTCTCGGATCAAGTGTGCATGTGCGGGTTTGTGTGTAAGAGAGAGACATTTTTGGGGGGGTTATAATGCATATGACCTGACTATGCAGTCTAGTACCCACCATCAGTTGAGAGAAGCTGCATACATTTCTTTCACAAATAATCTAATCTTTTTAATTTGAAAGATAAGGCAGAATTGACTGTAATTATGTGCAGATGGGCCTGTGAAGAATTGTGAAAAAAAAATGAGGCTAAGCCCATCTGCTGACTGGGAAACTAGGGGGGGGGGGCAGCAACATTGGAGGGAGGGAGGTAGGGAGAGAGAAAAAGAATGAAAGGAAGAGACTCTAAAATCATTAAATCTGCCACTATCTTCTCCCCTCTGTCACTCAGAGAGAAAAAAAGAGGCACTAATGAAATATTAATGCCTTCCTTATTTTGAGATTTACATTAATCTTCCCTCTCTCCTTTCTGTCCATCTTTCTCTCTTTTACTCTTCTCCAAATCTCTATATGTGAAATGTAAAAGCTGAGCGTGGAATGACTTGAATATATATTTCTAATGAGATGCCTGTGCTACAGAATGTCTCATTTTTCTGCCTGTTTTGCAATCCAAAGTTGCATATATTGTACAGCAAATATGGTAGTGAGCTTGCGAGATGGGGAATGAGACAAGGGAGGGGGCAGTGGGAGTCGGGGGGGACGCTGCCTGATCTGAAAGTGAAAAGAGAGAAAATGAGAATGAAAGCAATAACAAGAGAGTGAGTGAGGGAGCAAGAGGTAGTGACTCTGGCTGTAGTAGCAGTAGCAGACAAGCAGGCAAGAATGAGGCCGTTTCCCCTGGTCTAGTCCTATTTGGCGGAGGTTCAAATGGGAAAGCGAAAACAAAAGAGCTGGGGTGTGGATGGTCCCAGGAGGTGGGGAGGTATTAGGAGTGTGTCAGGTGAACCAGCGGCGGTTTCTCTGTGTCTGCCTCCGCTGAGACCTGAAGCAAAGGCAAACCTGACACCACTGACGCTTCCACCTCTTACTCACACAAGCACACAGGGTTTTAAGCATGAGGTGTGCGAATTACCTCAGCTCAGTTGTACCTACACTTACACACACACACACGACTTAAAACAAAACCCAATGTCAGATTAGGTTCAGAAATTGGAAATTGCAGGTCCCACTGATACTGATTGAAACTCTTTTACCTTGGCAACTTAACTGTGAACCTTTTCATTTGTATACAGTATATGAGAAATAGTTGAAAAGTGAAACAGCTGCAATTTTACCACTGCACTGTGAAACAATCTGAGCACAGATACGTATTGGTAGTATGGAACACTGATTCTAGAAGTGAGCATTTCTCTGCAGTATGCACTTCATCATTCCCAGAGTGAGACTTTTCCTGGCAGAACTGAGCATTCCTGGGCCGTCCCACACAATGCAGCAGTTTCCCTGTAGTGTTCCCATTGCAACTACATACATTTACCACACAGACATGTGAAGTTTGCCCTCCGGCACTCAGAGCAGTAGCATGGCACACTCAGTGTACTAGTGTGGCGGTCATACGCTATATGCACTCTACAGAAAATGGCAAACTGATGCTGATGCTGTTGCTGCTGTGCTGTCTGCGCCTGCAGGGTGCATGTAGGGATGAGTGCATATGTGTGTCTGAGTGGTGCAATGGAGGTAATGTTTGAAAGGGGGAGGGTGTGTAGGTGTCTAGCATGTATGTGTTAAGAAAAAGAGGTGACACTGTGCAGTGCCAATCACTATGACAGACAATCTTCATCTTCCATCGAGGCCGAGGACAACAAAGGGCTGCGTTAATAGGCAGACACGGCTCAGAGGACACCAAAGACCGCCTCCTAACCCTGACATCTAGAGCTAGACACTCATTATTGGGGCAGGATAATTGGCTCATTTTACTTATATTACTCGTCACTGAAGTGCAAACACAACCAGGCAAGTGATGCCAGATGTACTTAAAAACAAAGAGTAATCAGTGCATCATGCATATACTGCAGGTAAAAAAAAAATAGAGGGTTCTAAACCTTAATCTCAAATGCATTCAAAGACAAAATTACAACTTGTGAAGCATATAAAAGAAATGATGTGGTTATTAGAACCAGTCCTCCACATTAAACATTCAAAGTTGCCCTCTAGAGCGACATATATAGAAAGTGTACATTTCACAAATATTACACAATACATGTACTATAGATGCAAACAGTGTTTTCTATTAGACTGTGGAAGCCTGCCATAGTCTAATTTGTTCCGCAAAGATTTCAAACAAATCCATTTTTAATACTTTTCATGATAGTATGAGATCTCTAACGTAGTGTTCTGCATCAATGCTTCATTGCAAAGCTGTATGCAGATGTGTTCACCCTGTTGTTGTCAGAAGTGTGGAAAGACTTTTTAGGAAACAAAAATGAAATAAAACAAGCTCTGAATCAATCCATGGATAATCTTTTCATTAGGTTAATTTTATGCCCCCCCCCCCTACAAAACAGATAATAAGACAAAGAAAAAAAGAAAAAAACAACAACTAAATTCTGACTAACAGCTCCCAGATGTTGTTCCTTATACTAAATATCCTGACTGACTACTGCTTTTTTTTCCACCAGCAGTTTTGAAGTGACACATTTAGGAAAAACATTCTGAAGAGTATCTATCCTGCACCTCATTATCTGGAAGAATTTTTAAGAACACTGTCAATTCATAGACATGTTTGTGAAACTAAAAAGACACCTTCACAGAGTGTATTTTTGTTCTTTAGGAGGAAGAAGGAACTGGCAAAACTGATCCAGAGGCTATTCTTGAAAATATGTTTGAGTGATGCTGCTCGTCTCTCTGTCTCTCTCTATCTCTCTCTCTCTCATTACCCAGTCTGAGCTACTGACTTCCATAATCCTGGAAGGTTTAGTGGTGCTCTGTTGTGATTGGTTAGACATTACATCAGGGTGATGTAATACTCCTAGGACTGGCTAGTGTGTCGGGCATAGGGAGGGAAATGGGGAGGGGGGGGGTGTTATATTGAGCAGAAGAACTCTCTTTCTCTCTCTCTTTCTCTCTATCTCTCTGTCTCTCTCTCTCTCTGTCTCTCTCTCTCTCTCTCTCTCTCGCCTCCAGCCAGTGTGTGTGT
>JAFBJR010000096.1:848163-930604 GCA_016785285.1 Brachirus orientalis
TCTCTCTCTCTCGCCTCCAGCCAGTGTGTGTGCATGTGCAGCCGCCACAGAAAGCCTCTAATCCCAAAGCACACAGCGGTGCTTTGGAGAAGGAGGGAAATAATCAAGACTGTTTCCATAGACCCCCATCTAAAGGCTGGAGATAAGCTTTGCTGTGCATGCTGCCGTGTGTACTGGTAGCAGCTGTGTGTATTAGGGATACATACACAAAGCAGAAATGGGATTTTTTTGGGGGGGCTGAAATTCAATCATTAATTGCAAATAGACAGAGGAGAGGAAGATGATTGTTTGGCAGGGACAGAAAATGCCAAGGCATTTGGTGTTTCTGCATAATGACTCGTAGCCAGTTTCTCACATCAGTGCAAGGTGCTTTTTCATGGATCCATAAGGTGTTATACCATATCTCTGACTTGAGATGAGGTTTGTGTACAGCACTGCCCAGGGCAAAAGCAATGTGTTTTCACCTGATTGCTTTCATGCCATGGCAGACAATGCCTTGAAATGAAAAAACAAAATGATGTTGGCAAAATAAACGACTGGTTTAAGCAATTAGATATTCACATTGAAACAAAGTGATGGAAAAAGCATAAAACATTTAGTCCCACAAAACCACTAAATAGACGAAGGATGGTTTTACCACATAAGGTTACATCAACATGCCCATCTTGACTGGTAACTTTAACAACCAAGTCAATTCTGTGCCATGTCATACTATATTCCCTCTGATGCGGTCTTTGATTTTATTTAGAGGAGAAAATGTTTCTCTATTGCCGTGATTTGCAGTGGTCCTTCATAAAGGACGTGGTAAATAAACAGAGTATTTATTTATGGGCAACTGTACAACTGTATTTCTGTGAAATAGAACTGCGTGTATATAATATATAAGCTTGCAGAGATCTGCTGAATTTTTGAGCATGTCACAGAATGAATGAGAGAATGAATACCCAAATGAGACAGTGAATAAAATTAAAAAAAGGTAAATGTATGATGGATTAGAAGATGACTGTAAAGCCTGGCAAAGCTTTTTTTATTTATTTACTGTCAAAAAAAAAATGCCCCCAAAACTAGTTTAAGGTCATACATTGCCAAGAATTAAAGTCGCTTCCTTGGGGCATCTTAAACTATAAAGTTGTATAGTATATGAGGATATAACTGACATTTGAACACACGCGCTTTGCGTTGTTTTGTGAGACTATAATGTTTATTCAGTATCTTGAATCTAATTTCTTTTTGACTTGCAATCATTATCTGCTGTCAGCCACAAAAATTATAGAAACCTCTGAGGTATCACGAAAGCAAAGTCGGACAGCCTTTAAAGGAAACTGGGAGGAGGAAAAAAAACAAAAAAAAAAAAAAAAACAGAAAACTACCTGAATGACAACTTGTCAGAATAAGAGACTGCCACTTCTTTTTTTTCCTTCAGGCAAGGAATAGAAACGAGGTAGTGACTTCCACACAGGTACACACTAATGAAAGCACACACACACACACACACATATGCCCACATGCACTCACACATAGTACAATGACTGTGTGTGTTTCAGAAGCTTCAGTGGAGCTTGCTGGTTGATTTCATACAAAACTCATCAAAGTAATGAAGTTTAAACACCTGCTTCCTGTTACTTTAAGTTTCCTCAAGGAAGTAGTAAGTTTCATGTGTAGGTGGCGATAAATGTGTATCATACACATAAACTCAAGGCTGTATTTTGCTTCCTACTCGGAATATTATTTCCATTAAATAACTGATTCACATTTTTGTATCATCTGTCAGCATAGATCTTTGTGAATCCTGCTCTGCACCAGCCAGCCTGTCTCCACTTTTCTCTGATAGTCCCTTCCTGAATGAACTGCTACACGCTGTAACACACATCTCCCTCTGCACTCGTGTCGCTGTGTTTATGCCCCGCTCGCGCTGTCTGCACTGTTACATGGCTGTCTGGAGCACACTGCACTCCTCTCACTGTGACAGAGGTCAGCGAGTGCTCTGAGCCAGGCTGACGTCATGCTGCTGCTGCTGCTGCAACCGCACAGACACACCAACAGGCAGGCAGGCAGGCACGCAGGCACGCAGGCAGACAGACAGGCCGACAGTCAAACCAGCAAGGAGACTGGATATATTAATAGCGTCTCTTCCTTTGCATCTTCACAGCAAGCCGCATGGTCTGATACACCCTGGAGCAAAGAATATCCTGAATATGTTGTGTTCATTATGGGGCATCAACTAGTGTTCACCCTACAAGCTCAAGCACTGAAATTAAAGGTACATGGAATGATTAGTCAGACTGATTAATTGGGCTATTTGCAATTTTTTGAATACTCTGCATCGGTAGAGTAGAGATAAATGCTGAAACCTATTTTAGTCATCCATGGACTGTGGAATGTTTCTCGAACCGAACCATTATTTATCGAGGAGATATAAATTTAACTTCCAAGTTGAGTGTTATTTCTTAAAATTAGCATTGGCCACAGAAAAACCCATATTGGTTGAGTTATAGTGGAAACTGCTTTCTTACTAAAAATGCAGGTACAGCAGACAGTGAAATTGTGTGATCACCTCAGGTAAACGTTCTCTGTTTTCTTCTTCTGAAAAGGTGTGAATGTGGGAATGTTTATCTCCCACAGCTAATGAACACTTTGTGTTACACATCAGCTAATAACAAAATGAAGATTTGTGCTTAGCACAATGCTTTACACCATTACTTATCTAATAAACTGTAGGAGGCATCTGCCATTAGCACTGGCACTGATGCTGATATTCACCTCCCACTGGCAGGCTCCTGCAAACTAATCTACCGTATACTGTATGCAAATATAAAACTGTTACTGTCAGGATACAGTCTTATTCCACATTATTTTCTGCGTACTGGGCCAATCAGGTTGACTTTGAAATGGATTGTGGGTGATTAGCCGGGAATGCTGGGAGAATGGTGAGGTCTCTCTGGTGAGCCTCGCAGCTGGTGCTGGAGTCAGCAGAGCAACGATCCAGGTAATTAATTCTTTGACAAGCATCAATGATTTGGAAAATCAGTAAGAAAGGCAGACGTTCATCAAAAGGGAAACACGAAGAGAGATGTTTAAACAGTGGCCGTTGGAGGCGTCATTCACGTAGGAGATGCAAATGCAGGGCCAAAAGTCCAAACATCACAATGAGGTGAGCCAAGTATCAAATAAATGCGGGCTGGAGGATACGCTTGGTCTTGTGAGTTGACACTCAAAGCAGAAAAGCAGGACAGTGAAATGCATGGACACATCCAATTAATGAAAGTTAATTCATTCAGCAAGAACTCATACACACAAACACACACACAAGAATATACTGTATATCCATACACTGGCATGCATTCAGACACATGTGCACATTATGAACCAGCTATTTCCGCACTCTCAACATGTACAGTAAACAATTCATATATATGAACTCAATACAAAAATACAGATAAACCACACATGTATATTCCAGTCACAAATCCATGCATGCAGTACAAACACTATGGGTGTGCACCTCAGGAACACAACTCAATATACACACACGGACATGTGGTAAAGATCAATTCATTTTCAGTATTTATTATACATATTGCACTAAGCCTATATCTGTTGAATGAAATGCAAACAATGGCACAATATTCATGGGCATGAGATCACACAGATGCAAGCGCACACACACGCACACAGCACTCTTTATAAATACACAAGAGGTTGGGTTGACATTACTGCCATAGCCTTGATTAAATCATGAGTATATCCTTTATATGATTGTATGGATAGAGAGAGAAAACACACAAGCGGAAAAGCCGTAATGAAACATCATTGGCACAGCTATTACAGACATGCTGTCCAGAATACAAATTCCCCATGCAGGTATTTGTTTTCATCCATCAGTATTCATTATGCGAGTGAATGTATCATTGGAGTGTAGCTATTGATCCTGTATTAAATCTCATTGCTACATTCCTATTCAGCAGCGTGCCAGGTGAGGGAGAAAAGAAGGTTGACCAAATGTCATGGTGACAACATGCTGCATTGTCAAAGGTAGCTTTATCGATCAAGATAGATGGAGAGAGAGAGAAGGGAGATATTTCGGCAGGACTCCAACTGTTTGACATTTTAGAAAATCTGTCCTTTCTATTTTGTCACCCTCTGTTGTTGCACACAAAGAGCATAAATGCCTTGACTGAGGCAATTTGAGCAATGACCTACGTAGGTTCAGATGCAGCTCTGCAAAGTAGGATTTCTTTAGTTCATTTTTTTTTTATCTGTTGTAATTTTACAATTTACATGCTGTGCTTCTGAGAGGATATGCTCAGCATTGTGCTGGTATCCTGCTTTGAGATTTTAAAGGCCTTGCTGTCATACCTTGTCAGTGGTTCATCTGTAATACATGTTGGATGGAGGCTCTGGTTTGGTAGTGGTCCAATTAGCTTGCCAGACATGTACAGCAATTCTTCAGACAACTTAGATGACTCAGAAACGTTCCCAGTGGGCCTTCGCTTCTTTTCTTTTCTTTTCTTTTCTCACTCAGATCCAAATGAAAGTGAGTGGTCTGGGGGGTGGGGAGCACACAAGCAAGTGAACGTGGGTGACTAAACAAATGTTATCATATCAACACTAAACTGCCACCAAAACATGTTAGACTGACGCAACAATATAATGAGGGCAGACCAATACCACATGTTGACCAGGGAAAATGCTTGCGGCAGTAATGCAGGTCAGAATGTGTGTTACTCTGCTGTCACAGCTTCACTCTCCTCTTCCTCCTCCTGCCCCTCCTGTCTGATTTACTCAGGTAAATAGCAAAGACTTGCATTTTCCCTGTGTATGGCTTGTGCTAAGGTAGTCCAGAGAAGAACTCCAGGACCGCTCTTCAGCATGAGCCCGGCTCTCAAGTCAGCCCTTCTCTTCATCTGCTTCCCTGGATGTTTATCTGCTGCTAGGACTGGAACGTCTTCATTCTTATTGTTATGCACCAGGGTGACGCAAAGACCAGTTTATGCAGATCTCTTGATCAGTGTAATGACATTATACAGTATTTCAAGGAAGAACATTAGCTCTATCTCTCAATGTAAGTCTCTCTTTCAATCAAACATAAAGCAATCCAAAACATATCAATTAGGGCTCCTGCAAACCAACCGCATGGTCACAAGTGGTGAAGCTCAGCTGATGGACTGTGGCTACATTTTGCACAGACATAGGTATATTTGTCTGTGAGACACAGAAACTCAGCATCTGCAAATCACTCGTCTGTTAGGGTCTCCTTGCCCGGAACAAGGCAGCTCCTCAACATGACAGACGCAACGTAATGTCCATATTATTTACCGTTAGGTTGTAACGAAGTCAGACTACACCTGAGAGCCACAACCCAGTCTAATCAATATTCACAGACATAACACGCTCACATTACTAAAAGCAATCATTTTTACCAGTGACAATCTCCTCCACAAGGACAAATGCAGGTAATATGCATATTCAAGAAGACATTTTTCAGATCTTGCCTCTTTCCATGATATAGGTTTTTAAAATGCAAACAACCTCGCATAAAACAAATACAGTGCAGGGTATGCAGTTTTAATGTGGCACTTAAACTTTTAATTACTCTTTAATCAAAGTTTTAGTGCAGTGTGAAATAATGCTTGACTCATGTTGCACAGGTCTATGAAGCACCTGAGCCGTGCAGCTAGATACCTTGGTCTGATTGTCTACAGGGTTTTAACGGCACTCATAATTGTTGTTTTGTCTTCTAACATGTGCACGTGTGAATATTTCAGTAGCCTTAATGATAATATATATAATAATTAGTGTCACATGTAATGGAAATGCTTCCCCACTTAACAGCCTGTGAATGTACAGTGTATGACTTTATTTATGCATTAAGGACTACTCTTACTTTTGAATGTTTTGAATAATTATACATTTATGTACGCAACACAGCGCTGGCTCTAAATGGAGATGTTGGATAATTTACCTTCAGTCTGGCAGCCGCAGGAGTGGAGATGATGCTGAGGATGTATAGACATCTACTGCAGTCACCTGCTCCTCTCCGTTTACTCACAACATATTGCATGACTTATCAGTCACTTTTATCACCCAAAAGCGCACATATTATCACATATGTTGGTTAGCATTTGCTTCAGCTTAGGTGACAACACTGACACACACTCACACTATCGTGGGCTGCGATGTGTCCAAAACTCTGCCCTTCCACTTTCAGTGACAGTTGATTAGCCTGGCACCTCATAAAAACTTATACAATTATAAACATTATCATTAACCATTGTCCTAGATATGTTTTAGAATTTTTTTTTACCAAATTTAAAAAAAACATGTATTTAGGAAATCAGTGTGTTTTCATCCACTGAATATTATCCACTGAAGTTAGTTCACCGAGAAAAGCAGTAGGTAGTACAAAATGTAAAGTCCTGGTCCCCATAGTAACAGGATTTTTTTTTTTTTTTTGCAGTTGTGACATTAAAACTGTAAGGCTGTCCATGACAGAAATGTAGGGCATTTTTTGTACTGGCACTAAGCCAACAATGAAAGTAGTCACAGAGTCAGATCAATGTGGTAAAGGGAGAGGTGGAATGGCAAGACAGGATTCAGGCATTGCATTAAACAACCTTCCTTTGAATGCTGAAAGCTGTCATTCACCCGTCACTCTTTCAGGTGGCAATATCAGCTTTGTCTGGCGCAGTGTAAACAGGCAAAGCAGGCAAAACGGAGGATCAGTTTTACTGCAATATACTGCATCTCTCCTTGTTTTTAAAAGGTAAAAATTCCCCAGATGAGAAGGATTTCTTTATGGTGACCCTGAAAAAGCAGTCAGTTGTTGGAGAGATAAAGGGGGATAAAGCGAGACTGGTGAAACTTTGTTAGTTGGTGTCTAGGGTGAAGGCACAATAAATGGTGCAGCAGAAACTTTGAGTGAAAACCTTGCACAGCAATAAAGTGATATACACATAAATAATGCAGCAGCATTTAGTTCAGTGCTTAGGCAGTGGTGGAATCAGATGTCCCTGGTGCCCTAAAGGATTCCAGTCTACTACTGAGCCAGCATCTCCGGTCTAGAATAGACCTGCACAGACCCAAAGGAGAATCCCTGTGCTCCATGTTGTCCTGCCAAGACACAGGATAGACACACATTCATCACAGAGTGCACACACAAACATGCATTAGCAATCATGTGGGCACATATTCAGCCATTATACTTCACATAATGGCACATAACTCAAATATACAACCTCCTATACAGTACAGACACAGCCACACAATTTCCTTGGTCGTGTCTGTTTCTGTAACTTGGTTTTCTTTGTATTTTCTGACCCTATACAAAAGTGACTGATTGTCTCACATTAAAATAATAGCCAGTGATGATATCACACATAGAGAAAGGACAATGTGATGAAAGAAAGTCTTAAGAAGCGGAGCTTTGAACTTCACTTATGGGGTAATAATTGTTAGATTTGGATTTATAAATAAATCTGGAAAGTAAGTGAAAGCAAACAAGAGGGCAAGGGACTAAGTGTTAATTTCACAGAACTGCTGAGTAGATTTAATTTTGTTGTCTCAGCTGCCCAAAGAATCATCTAATGACTAATTAATTACTACACATATCCAAATGAAATCATCTGCTTTTCCTTGCCATGCATATTCTCTTTGGCTGTCATTCATCTTCACTCCAAGCATCCAGCACATTTGTATTTTTTTTTTTTTTTTTTCTGGTCTTGTCAGGACCAGTAGTCCCAATGGAGACAAAAAAAAAACTGGTCCTAATGAGCCACAACCTAATTTCTGGGCTTAAACTTAGCTCTTACATTTGAGTTGTGGTTAGGCTAAGTGTAGGGTTATGCATGAACTGGATATCCAAACAACGGAAGTCAATGCAGTGTCCGAAGAAGAGTACTGTAGCTGTGCAAACCTGTGTGTGTGTGTGTTTTAAATATGTTGACAGCGCCACTATTTACCAGCTTTGCCTCAACATTAAACCATTTGATTTCCATTCAGCCAATGCAAATGAGGCCAGAAGAGCATTGCCCCTGTAACATATGCAGCTCCTCATTTGCTGCCAGGGCCAGTGAGCTGGGGACAAGGGTGGGGCTGCTTTTCACATTGGAATGGTAATTCACCAATCAGTGGGTTGACATGCTCAGGGAAAGAAGGGAGAGCCGCACAGTGCTGACAGGGACATCAGTTTCACGAAACATTTCCTCCTCTGCACCTGAAAGCACGGCATAATCACGCACAAGGGCGATGCACCATGAAATGGAATGGGCGCCCAGATCCGGGGGAGCGGACACAGTGCCGTGTCCACAGAAATGAGGGTCATTCTTTACCCAGAGATGCCAGTGTCAGTAGAAAAGGCCCTGCAGGTCCAGGTCAGACAGACACACACTAGCTTCATCACATGGTTCATGTCAAACTTTCATCTTTGACATGAATGTTGCTAAAATGTTCCTGACTGAAAATCTGCTGAAGAAATGACAAACAATGATGTCTTCATCAGTTTTCACTATACATCATACATAAGGGTTTTCACAGTTGAATGCAATTCATTTCACCTGTGTGTTAATGTCATATTGTAGTAATTATATACTGAAAGCTTTGTTGAATTAAATTGGCACACCATATCTGCAAATTTAACACAACCCAGTGAAATCACCACATCTCTGTGAGCTGCCTGTGTGTTTATGTTTTTGTTTGCCTTAGCTTGTATTTGTAAAATCCCCCACAGGTCATACACATGGTGAGACACATTTTAGCATGCAGAGGAACGAATGTGTGCCAAGTGAGATAAGAAATGACTGCTGTTAATAGACTTTGCTCCCAGAGAAAGTTCAACCCAACTAAAAAAGAAAGAAATAAAGACAGAAAGAAAATGCATGATCTGAATACTTAAACTTGTGTCTTTCTCTATCTGCCAGATGTATCAATGTTCCTCCAAGCAATCAAGAAGTAATTCCCTTTATCAGCCAACATGAATATTAAAGTTTTGTGCTACAGGGGCTGAGGGGATAAACACCACAGTCATCAGCACCTGTCAGAGACTGAGGTGGAGAGTTGATGAGTGGCTCACAGTATCGTGGCTGTAAAGACACCAGTGGTGACATCGGCTATAGAGCAGGAATGCTGATTAGTGAAAGCAATTAGCGTCTTTGTTTTCAGGTGCTTGGCATCAAACGCATGTAAATTTAAACCAGTGTCACAGCAACAGACCACCACATTATGCTGTTTACAGTCAAATGCAAATGAAGAATAAACAAAAATATGTGAATACAGAGGGGAAGGGGGGGGGGGGGGGGGGGGGGGGGGGGGGGGTTCCCCAGACCGAAGACCTCTAACAAATATGCAAATGGTATCTCTCATGACATGCAACTGGCAAGAAATTAAGACAGAGAGTTACAGAAAATGTGCAGATGTGTGGATATGCTACGCTTCATTATGATTAAAAAAATGGCCCATGTAATATTCAAACATCTTGACATACAAAAGACATAAATGAAGGCAGCCCCCCCAAGGACCAGGACAGAGCACACTGATGATCTTAACACTCACCAAACAACATCAAACTCAGAGAAAAGATTTGTCCCCCGGCATTTTCAACCTCACCACACACACACACACACACATACACACACACACACACTGAATAAACAAAGAGCGGAACATGCTGGAACATTTTATGTGCATCTGGGGTCAAGTCTGGAAATGCACTTAAAAACAAGACGACTGGCAGTGGCCGTGAAAGCTATCGACACCTGCAGATCATTTATGAAATTGGTCTGCAGTTGTTTGGAGCTTTCAAATGGTCTGGATTAATTCTGTTGCAAATACTTTTCCAAATTGTATTAAGCAATAAATAAAATGTAATTTGCTGTTTAGATTTACTTGATGTTGATGCTTAGAACTGAAAAACAATCATCTGTGTTTGTAGTAAATGAACTAAAAAAGCACATTCACAGTTAAGTCTTGTCTTACTTTTTCTTTCAGGTCCATGTTGTCTGATGGTGGGCTGTCAACTGGTGTTTACAGTAGCATCAGAGTCGGTGTAGAGAGGGAGACAGTGAGAGATGGTTAAGCCAGTTGTCCTTGTGTGGAGCACACTATGCTGTTGACTTTGTCATGGTGCCATGTTGGATTGTATCCACTCCATCATATCCATGCCCAGATGCTACAAGGGAGATAAGTGGATTGTAGAGAACAGACTTGTCAGAGACCCCATATATTCACCCTAAATCTGTGGACAGTAAAACACAAATAGGCTTTTAAAGTGCAGTGATTTAGATTTGGTTTGGTTCTTTTTTAAGTATCTTTTATTATGGACTGACATCAACTTGGCTCAGCCTTTGGGCTTGTTTCATAGAGAAAAAAAAATGGAAAAGTGGCAGTATCAAATTATTTCAATGGCTTTCATGGGCCAGAAAATGTAATGTTAGCTACCTATTTGAATGCTGAGCTCATGGAGATTGCAGTAAATGGGAAGTGGAATGGTTCTTGAAGCATCATTAAGAAGTCATGTCTAAAGCTGCCTTTCCTAGCAGTTGTGCTACGTAATCAGAAACCAATACAACTTGATGGAGAAAACAGAAAATTACCATTACGTTTTGCATATTGATTTTGGTATGTCCCTGCCTTTATTAAAGTAATGATGCACTAGACTTTATAATGACTGTTTTAAAAAGAAAGAAAATTGTTCATTTACACCTTTGGATGATTGGATTGCCTAGCTACTGTTTTTTTTCCATTGCTTTATTTGGTTTATTGCCAATTGATTATTTTGTGGAATGACTCTCTCACAATCACTGATGCATTAACTCAAGATGAAAGTAATTTATATATGAGCATGCGTGATGGCTACAATAAATGCCTCCAACAAATGATTTCATTATTTCATAATAAAGGATTAATGTATATCCAACATCTTGCTTATCCAAATTGTTCTTGCACACATGTGGCTATTGTGGTGTCAACATCCTGATCATCCTGCCCCAAAGCACACAATCACACACTCAAACACACACACGCCCTCCTTTACACCGCATGACCCAGTATATTTTTGAACCTCAGCCAGCTCTCTTTTTTAGAGTCCAAATCCTGCTGGCTGCCAGTCAACTTCAAAGAGGTTGGGTTGTGGCTGTCTTTCTTAACGTCCAAATCTGACTGGTCTTGCCACAGCTGTGCTGTGGGGACAGTGTGGGTAGTGTTTGCATTCGTATCTATGTGTATGTGTATGTATGCGCCTTAGTGGACAGAGTGGGCAGTGTGCTGGGTCTGCTGATTAACCCCTGGGCCAGGGCTGTTCTTCTCAGCCAGACAGATCGGCTTTCGCTAGTCCCGGCCCCTGTAACGGGAGCCCGCTCCAACAAGCCACTTCAAAGAGACAGGGCCAGCAGGAATGTCAGGTTCAGAACCAGAGGGAACAAGAAATAAAGAGCAGGAGAAAAGGGGTGAAGCAGAGGCAGGAAGAAGCTTCCATGTGTGTGTTTAGTTTAAACATGGTTGAGGGCTCTCTCACTTTGTGGTCAGCAACAGAACTTTGACCCAATCTGGACCTTTCTCACTCAAGCGTTTCCTTTTTTTTTCCATTTGAACTGGTGTGAAGTTGTTTTAATTTAATTTGGCTGCAAAGCAAAAAGCCTTTTGGGAACATTTGGCCTGGGTCTGGATCAGCCACAGCTCTTTAGATACTGTATGTGTGTGCAGAGCAGTTGTTGCATGACGATGCACCGTCCTCTCACTGACCTCACTAAGCCAGTGAAAATCTATCACAGTCAACACAAATTTTTGGTGAACCAAAAATCTACCTCCACGGGAACCTTAAAATTGTGTAATATCATGGAAGACAATTAAATTCTATGAAATATATACATGCCCACTCATAGTACTGTGTTGTAAGTTTGATTTCTGTAAATCAACAATGGCCTGGCAAGACAACACACATACAACACATCAGTAAGAGTGAGCACAAGTGATGTTGATCAATTTTGCAGTGGGACCCACCCACACAAATGTGTTGTCATGAGAATCCTTGAAGTCACACAGAGGAATTCCTTGTGGACTTTACATTTGCTGTGGCAGCGAAAGAGTTGGGCTGAGCCACTCCGTCAATCACCTAACACTGTGCTGCCTTTTGTGGCTCAGAGACAATGGGCTGCTGCTGTGGAGGGAGATAGGCAACCTGAACCTGACACAGGAAGCTCTTAAAGCGACACAAAACAAACTGCTGAGCTCTGGCATTTCCCCCTACTGAAAGACTATCTCCACCATCATTAAAGGTGAACTCAATCTTCTAATCTCCTCCAAAGTCACTGAGTAACTACTGTCATCCCCCTTCCCCTTCTTTTCTTGACCGTCGTTCTCACCATCCCTCTGTTCTAACTTGCTTCATAAGGTGGAGGATATCAATGAAATGGCATCAGGGGGTGGGGGTCGGGGTTAGAGGTCAAAGGACAAAAATGTACTGTTGAGTGTGTGTGTCAGTCTGAAAGGAATGGCTGTGTGTTTTGTTTTGCTCTGATCAATGGATTGCAGTTAAGCAACATGTTTGTGCCCAGGCAAATCTCACTATTTAAATTTCATCCGTATTCCTTGACAGATGTCGGTGAGGCCCTTTTAAATTTTGATCTTTTGTATGAAACAAGATGCTTATATAGATTTCATGCATGTAAATTGTTTAACCTTGCAGAGGATTGACATGCCACTCAACATTTGTGAAATAACAATTGCTGAATGTGTATTTTCATGTTTGAAATCCTCAGCAGGTAATCAATACCATGCCAAGAAGAGAACGGTAAATAGCATGTCTTGTGATGCGAACTGAAAAAAAAAAAAAAAAAAAAAAAAAAAAATTCTACAAACTAACAGCAAAAAAAAAAAAAAAAAAACAATTCTACAGACTAACAGCAAACAAACACAAAGCAATCCAACCATCACCACTGAGAATATAATGAAAACCCAGAGAATGGACATGCACATTTGCACATACAAACACATTACATTCTGTGCTAACACAATACATATCATTTTGATGTCATCTACATTTTGCTAAGGCCATTTGCACCTCACCATAATATGCTGCCAGCTATACAAATAGCACTGTTTGGAATTCAATTATCTGTTGCCTCTTTAGTTTTTTTTCAGGCACTATGAAAAGGCCACACTTTTCTCTGAACCTGTGCTGTCACTGAGCAAAGATGGAAAAATGGTATTCACCACTCCTATTATCGCATCAAAATCTGCTTGGCCACTCTGCACACTGGCTCATTACCTTGGTAAAAAAAGCCACCTTAACCTCCATTACAAGCTGGCCCTGTAATTAATGACTTTTTAAGCTATTGAACCAAAAGCAATTAGGTTATAAAGGAGGGCTTGTTCAGAAACATGAATACCTTTCCTTTATTAGTTGCATCCTTGAAGAGGAGATGCTTAGCGAATGTGACAGTAGCTGGAATTAAGATGCTAATGTTTCCAGTTATTTGAACTTGTCAATCAACCTTTTTTTCTCATTGTTGCGGGAGATACACAAAAAACAAATGTAGAGTTCAATGGTATTTGAAGGTTGAAGCATTTCTGTACAGTCAAAGTGCTGTTGTGTGCTTGTGCGTGAGTGTAGGTGTGTTCATTTGATTGTGTATTTGCCTGTTTGTCGGTGCATGTTAAGCGGAAAAGAGCAAACCAGATACAGCTTATTCCATGAGCACAGTGTGCGGTGAGGAGATAAGACTTCATACAGCACATTTGCTCTGTATTTGTTTTAGACTTTATCGCGTGTTCCAGTGGAGGTAGACACAGTCGATACATGTGGTCTACATTCTAATGCCTGGAGGGGTCAGCTCAGCGGTCAACCAGCACATTACTCTATGTCCACACAGGACAGGTTAGAACGCACAAGACTAATGCTGCAGCTCATCCAAAAGGTCATCTGTGGATATTAATGTGTAACTTTAACTGAACCTGCATGAGGAACAGCAAGCCTCCTTTCTCATGAACACGAGGACACAGTGCACTGCAGAATGGGACAAATACGCCTGCAGGATGCAGTCAAAGTTAAAATGGGTCATTCTGTGCTAACCCCGATTTCTCCGAAAGTAAAATAAAGCAAAATAACTCATTGATGATTTAATTGTTGTTTTGATCCAGACAGTAATTGAAGGCCTGAGTATAATTAGTCACGCTTTTGGGAATCTTTTCTTCTGATTGATCTGAAAATAAAATGCTCCAAAGCTCCTTTTTATTCCCCAACATGTAGCCTAAAAACAATAAGCCTAAAAACAATAAGTCCTGCAATGGGCAAACGTTCCCTAAATTGATTTGAACCTGTTGAAAACAATTAAATAAAGGTGTCAACTACATAATGGCTATAACTATAAAAATGACGTGCTTCTTTATTCAGGGAAACAGGTGATAACTGTATAGTTTAGGCTGTGAAGTTCTTCAGCGTGGAGGACAACATGAAATTAAAATGCACCAAGAGACAAACACATCTGGATTAAAAGCAACTAAGTTGTTTGCGAACTTCTGCTTTAAAGCCTAGAATTAAGTATTTTTGCCAGCACAATATTGTTGTTTTTGTGGTTTTGTGCTCAACCATGCTGTATTTAGGAGAGGGCCTGACTGAGAGTGAGTCCACTGCAACCATTGGATGGTACTGTCAATCTAAAGGTGTCCATGCCCCAGTACATGTCATGGTTTGTCATCTCTTTTACTCAAAATGGGACCATGGGACTGGCATATAAATTTGACTGTGTGCTGTATTAAAGACCAAATGCTCTTGATTCTTCTCTGGAAAATGTTAACTGGCATTATAATTCTAGTGAGAAGTAATGCCATTTTCTCATAGACATAAATACAAATTGACTTTGTAGCCTCACGTCGCGATTTCAGACGCTTCAGCATTGGCTTTAATGCAGAATTGTTGTACATTTATTTTTCTGTACTTTAGTAACAGTGAACTGTGATGATAGCTAACTGTTGATCCTTAACACTAATGTAGCTGTCTTTCCCATTAGGTCAACAACTCAACACACGTTTGGCATGCAACCATGGTTGCATGCCAAACTGAATTTGAAAGATGCTTGTATGCATGTGTGTTTGAGCGTGTGCATGAGACAGAAGGACAGTCTTCTGTCAGATTAAGAGTTTATAGGCACATGCACTTTGCTGCTGTAACACATTTCATCCTCTAATCACCGCCATCACCAAGTTCAACTGACAGCAGCAGGAGAGCGATTGAGCAGTGTGGCCATTAAATGATACTTCTGTAATTATTTGGCCCTGCTCTTTGAAGTTCCCACAAACATGTTATTCATAAATCAGAGATAACTATTCCAGAGTCAAACGTTCTTGTGAGAGATTATTAATTTTAAACCACTTTGATTTTCTTAATTACAACAATTAAAGCAAGTGACAGGACATTATAGTATTCTGTGTTGAATTTCATTGTGGCAATGCCAAATTCTCTAAGTTAGTAGCATGAATGACAGCCTTTTGCCTTTAAAACTGACATTTCCCAAAGGCCCAGCGCTTAGAATGCATTCCACAACTCGTATGAAGCTCATTTCTTTTTTTTGCAGTAAATTTGTTTTAGAATTCATTATTTGCCATGAAATATGAAAAGTCTACTTCATTAGATAGTGTGAAATCCCTCCCTGTCTGCCTCTGCCTCTGAAGTCCAGCTAACCATGTTAATCCCACAGCTGCAAACTCTGAGGCATCTTCCCCAACAGACTCACAGCCCCACTGTCTAAATAATTGCCTCATTAGTGTGCGGCGCACAGGTATGGCATAAATGCTAACTTTAGACAAGTGTATATGCAAATCCAATTGCTTGTCCAACACTCTTTATTCATGTGATCAAAAATCAGCTGAATTATACCGGGGGCCTCAGACCTGAAATGGAAATTTAGGGATAATGAATGCATTTTCAATGAGGTCAACTGTGTTCAGTTGTGTCTCAGGACAGATGATAGGCAGATAGTTGACAGCTTTCAACTTTGGCATCATTACATTTTAGAATTTTTTAAAAAAATTTTTGTAAAACAAAAAAAACCAAAAATTAAAAAAGGGAGAGTGATGCCTCGTAGCTCTTATCACAGTATGTTGGTAAACTGACATTTAAGGAACTAGAAAATAGTGTAGTACAAAAAGTGGCTTTTAGTTTTTTCCTATTGAGAAGGAAATGTTGGCAGCATTATTCATCATCAGCTAAATGGTATCAGTTTTTATGGGCCAGGTTACAGCAGATAGCAGTAAATGAGGCTGTTATTCGGGACAGTGAAAACAGCTCTTTATGAGGCCACATCATTTAATTTGCATGCAATCAAATTGGTTTGATGAATGCAACTGACTGATTTGGCACAATTTATATGCATCCGTAATCAGCTGAATCAACAATCTGAGCCCATTTACAAATTTCTGTAATTTTTTCCCCCCCCTCAGTATGTTTTATGTAATCAATATTTCTCCTTTTAAAATGCAGAGTTTTGACATGAATCTAGTCATACTTTAATCTCACTCTACACATAATTCATCAGAATAACATAATTTGTAGGGCTGACAGAGCTGCATTTCATTACCCCTATACTGCGGTTCATCTTCATGAATTTTACTGAGCTTGTAAACTTATAATATAAATATTAATCTTAACAAGTCATTTATGAAGCTTAAATATTAACTGTCAGTCTGAATGATTAAACAGCTGAATTTCTAAATGCTTTGCTGTGTGTCATGGCTGTACAGATTGGAAAGCTTATGCTGTGATCAGAAATGCTAAAACAAGACGCTCCGGCAACAGCCAGAGTGTTTCAACCAGATGGCTCCAACAGCCTGCTGAAGAACAGATTACAGTGGTTTCATTTTTTTTCTCTCTGCGATGATGATACACCCACTGTTACACCTTTGGCCTTAGACCTATGGCTCAAAAACGCGTCACCATCTTGGCAGACTGCTGACAGCAGTGACCATCCGACACAGGCTTGTGAGGTTACCTTGAAATGGCAGAGACCTGATGGACGGGATGACTTTTCCATGTACTGTCATCATAGGAAGACGAAATGCACAAGGCCAGGTGTTTGACAAAAAAACAAATCACACCCCGGGTTGGTGTAATTAATCTATTTTGACCATTATGCTAACAAAAACAGCACCTGTTTATTCTAAATCACATTTATTAATGACAGCCACGGGAAGCAGCATTACTGCGATGAGTCTCAAATGTCGATACACGCCGTAACACTGGCTCCTGCATGAACGTTCATCAACTTCAACATCAAGGGTATTGCTCTGCCTCGGTCTTCTTCCGTACATTGTTAGTCATTCATACGGTCTTCTTTACCCAGGTGCAAGAGAGCAGATTTACAGTAGAGTGAATTAAGAGATAAACCAGCAATCGCTTGAGTACAAAGTATATTTTGGACTAATAATTGATTTAGCACTCTTTGTTTACATTAACAATAGCTCCATTTACTCTACAGTATTTTAGCATCTTTAATCTTATTGTTTCAGATCTCTCACAACTTTGATTTGATTTCTTTTGGTTTAGTCTCCCAACACAAGTTAAAGAATAAAGTAGAATCCTATCAGGTAAAAACTGAAATATTTCTATTCTGCAATCGCTTGAGTACAAAGTATATTTTGACATATTTTGGTATGTCAGTGTTTACAGCTTTTTTTTTCCAATGAACCCACAAGGCCAGACAAATCAATAGTGTTTTCTCAATTACTGGCAACATTATTTCCAATACAGAGTTCTGCTCATCTTGTGTTAAATGACTTGTTAAAAGGTCAGGATAAGATTATGATGTTTGGTTAAAATAGTGACATTAATGTGGCCTTTGCCAATGAACATGATATCAGTTGCTCTGAGTTGGCTAAATATAACAGAATAAAAATGTTAATTATTTGAAAATCATGCTTTGTATGGGAGTAGATATTGTAGGGAAGATTACAGAGTAGATGTGCTAAATATATGGATATAATGCTCAAGAAATAGGTTTAGTATAGATATAGATATATGCATATATGCAAGCATACACAGGGCAAACACCAAGTCACAGTCTGATAAATCCATCTTTAAGGTAAACTTGTTTTCCTGAGACAAATGGGTTGGACCTGTTTGGTAATATCCTCCTCACTTGTGACACAACTGCAGGTTCCTGCACATTGTAATCACATTAAGCTGTGTTTGATGTGTTATGTCAAGTTTAGTGGCGACCTCCCAGGAGGAGGTTCACCGGAGAAATTTAACATAGCTCTAGTCCATATGTAATTAAAAAGTATGTTATCTCTGGCCAGACTGTTATGGCTAAGCGTTGGCCTGAGTCCAGCAAACGTTGATATAATCCCACCCAGCTCTGTTTCTCTGTGGATGGGGTCACTAGGTCACTAACAGCCTCCCTGTGTGCTATTCAGCTGCAGTGAAACAAGGGAAGCCTCTCAGGAGAGTTTGAGTCACCAGGTCCATATACAGCTGAATACCTCCCATCCAGGTACTTATATTAAAGTACAGCAGGGAATCTTTCACCTCTGCACATCTGAGCTTCTCGGACTAAAGAGTGAGAGGAACAAAAGATTAAAGAGGAAACCAAAATCCCCGCTCATGCTCATGCACATGCTTTGCTCTGAGAAAAACACATATTGTAAATGGCTTTACTTGATTCATGTTGTTAAATCATTTTACTACACTGAGAAATTCACCGCCCCCCTGTTGAAATAAGGTTGTTTTATCGGTGATCAAATATGCACAAATTGTGAATAAAGTAAGGTTTCTACACAACCGGCCCTTCTGCTGCAGTGAGCTGAAAGTTAAGCTGTAGAGAAGCGCTGAAACTCACCTTTAAAGGAGTTAATCGACCTGTTAATACAATCTGTACAATCTCCCACTGCATATCAATCCCAGAATATTATGCACAGATATATGACACAGCCACACACATTTCTAACACCATTTCCCATGCTGCCAGCAACCTTTTTCAGCAAGCTGTTCACTGTTAGCAGCTATGGAATCCATAGTAGCACAATTAAAGGTCCAGTGTGTAAAAATTAGGTGAAATTATTCTGCTTCATTTTCTTTACAAGTGTATATGGTCTGTATTTTTACAATGAACAAACAAAGTGTTTTGCCTAAGGCATGCAGACTAGCGGAGCTGTGAATCAAACCCACAGCCGCCCCAAATGAAAGACGACTTCTTCTACCACTTATTCAATAGTCGTCCCAGTGTACAATCACCCTAGGGGAATGGTGAGGTTAGACACATTCACTTTGAACAGGCAACATCACTAATAAATGTTGCCAATTTTACACACTGTATCTTTTAACAGTGGAAAAGATAATGTTTTTATTTTGTCTGAAGGCTTGAGGATCTTACTGTGTGTGCAGTGGGTGGTAGATGTCCAACATGTCTGAAAGATTGTAGATAGAGTAGGAGAAGAGCGGTTTGAGGCAATGATTACCAACCTCAAGCCTGCCAATGACTGAATGACTGTGAGATCATGGAACAAAAAAAAACTCTTGCTTGCAACAAAGGGGGAAAAAGAATGACTTTTGGGAAGAACTCCTTCCTAAAACTTATTGTATCCTGAATCAAGTCCCATCAGGCATTTTGTGTCAGTATTATGCACATACAGTTGTAATTTTTAAAGGAAAAAGAATATTTTCACAAGGCACATTTTCTTCCTAATATGAATCCCCATTTGAAGAGGGCTTATGATGATTGTAGTCTTAAAAATCTTCAGTTGTAAATGATATCTGCTCTCACTGTTCTGTGTGGAAAGCAGATGCTGTAATTGAGCAGAGACTTGATTCTTGCACAATCAAATTAGCTGAATATGACCGAGCTGTGAACTGCAGGAGGTTTAATTCCCTGTGTTTACATCTCTGGCAGAGCTTTTGTTTTGTTTGATTCACTATGCTAATATAGACCCCGCGCAGATCCCACACTGAGCCCTGAGACGCTGCACACAAACTGATGCACCATATCTGCCTCTCCCTATAAACTTGCTTCAGGAAAGGGAGATTGGGATTAGATTATGAATGTGTATGTGCGTTACATTAGGTACTGATTGAAGTCCTTTGGCCATGCTCTAACTGACAGCTTAAAAAGTTGTTTTTCAAAAAAGTGATAAAACAGTGCCTAACTATGAAAAAATGTTATATCTTAAAATACACAGGCAGTATTAGATGTCATCTTTAAATGTTTTCTGTGACTGGCATGCTACGTTTATCGATTTTAGTTGTATTTATTATAATCCCAGGCTTAGTTGCTGAGGTAAAAATGGTGAGGAAAAGACATCAGTAATGTCATAATGAGTCAACATGAGTTTGTTGTAAATGAGTAGCAGTCCAGCCTAGCATCGTGTCTTGTCTTATGGATAGAACATAAGTATGCCAGACGACACATAATGCACTATAAATATTCTTTCAAAGGAAGTACTAAGAATATAGAGCAGGAGAAGAAAGAAAACTTCCAGACATACATTTTGAATTTTGTAGGATATTCAGTTACCTGTGTTTTTCAGTCAGTGACTTGTTAAAACAAACCTGCATCTGCATTTGCATGCTTAATTCAATACACTTGATGTACACATTAGCATTCAAATCTAACTAAGATAAAATCAACAACCTCCCTGTGCATCAGAACCACTTAGATCTGGTGTTTATATTTTGCATTTTGTCCCGCTATCTGATCTGAACTCCACATTAAGCTCGCACATCCTCTGATTTCCCTGTGCTGCAGATGGAACCATTTTGCAGTACATGTTGGTTGATATTTTATCCAAAATTAAGAGAACATTTCTCGCTGCAGACAAATGTACCAGAACGTATAATGGAGTGATCAGTATCACTGAGGTGATTTTGGACTACACTCAAGGTTGTCTGCTCATGGATCTATTGGTTTCCATTTGTGTCCTCTGTGGCCTTTCTTATGCCTCCCTCCTGTGATCCAGCAAAAGCTCATCCTGTTGTTACTGGCAAGATTACTTGGAATTGAATATGAAACACAGCAGGAAAATAGAGATCTTTTGTTGGTTTTATCCATGCACAACTTCTAGATACAGTTATCTTTTAGGCCAGGTATTAAGAACACTAAAAATGACAATATTTAATGTTAATCTATAAAGTGTGCATTTGCAAAATCCCACAGTTGTACCATGAATCTGTTGCTACACAACACTGCGCCAAAACAAATTGAGGGCCTCAGGTTTCCAAGAGGGGCACACATGATAAAACAACAGCACGAGAAAGAATATAAAATAATCATACTGATTGTGAAATAAGAACTTATCACAACACCAGGCCACTGAGTGCAAACCACAAAGTTTTTGAACTATATATGAATTGTCAGATGGAAAAGTCTAATGTTTTTTCCCACTCATTTCTTGTTTACAGCTTTCCAACATACAAAAGGTGTGAAAGGGAACAATTGAAGTTTTCAATCTTGAGCTAAAATCACATCATCTTTACCTTTATACAAAATCATTTATATACAGTATTTGTGTAGTTAGTCATATGTAAACATGCATTGCTAATATTCTCCAGTTCACATGCTGATGGGATAAAATTAATAAAAGAAAAAGATGCAAAAATATTCTTTCTAATACATATATTTGACAGATTGCATTACTGTGAAAAAGGCACAAATGATCCAAATAGGTTTTTGTCCTGCATATTGTAAATCAAGATTGAAGTCCAAGTCACTTTTCCTATATTCAATTCTTCCTTTTTCCTTAAAGGACCTTAAAGACTATAACACTAAATCATTAAGTACAACCTGCATAACGATTAAAGTAATACAGGGTAATAATTGTCATGGCTTTTTAAAGGGCAGAAAATAAAAAAATGGTTCAACATCTGAGGAGACCGGTGGGACTGGATATCTTTGTTCTCATCGGCGACTCCGATGTGGTGGCCGATTAGGTCATATGCTAACTGCCGCTAATGTCCCTCAATCGTGCCTTTGTTCAGTGACCCTCCACTTGAGTTTTAAGCGCACTTCCTTTGCAGAGTGTTAAGATTGTGAGATGGGACATTTCGACATTTCTTAAAATCCTAATGGGTTTGTTGCTTGGGGGAATAATGGAAAAAAAGCTTAATTGGAATAGACTTTTCCACCTCTAAATTTTAATGAACTGCTGGACTGAATGTCTCTTATTAGGTGAAAGTGTCCATTAGCATTTTAAATGACTGGCTATCTTCATTATAATCAGAGTCAGATGCATTTCTGTGCTGAGGGTCTATTGATTGCTTGGCAATGTCAAAGTCTGCATGAAGACATAGAGGCAGACGGTGTGTGACAGGCTCCGGTCGCATCAGTTAAGAGAGGATCTGTGCAGCAGTTGGAGCAACCAGACAGAAGGGAAATAATCAGTTTTGCGCACTCTCAAATAATTACAGTAATATGCAGATAATTACAGTGGTGGCAGTGCAGCTTTTTCATGAGACAAACATGGTCTATACTGTAATTCAATTTATGCTTCCAGTGAAAATAATCACTTCTTCCTATAACTCAAAGTGTATGTGACACAGTTGTATTTGTGTCTTGTGTTTCAAATTTGTGAGGATTTCAATTTTTCACTCTCCTAAACTACTAAATTGAACAAAATTTACTTTTATGCATACTAATTACATTCTAACAGTCAGAAGTGCTGTTAATAAGAATACTAACGTAAGAGAAGCTGTGTTGAGAGTGGAGTTTTACTATTTAATTTGAATTTATTATGATGTACCGCAGTTTCTGCATCACACTGTACATTTAAGCACAGTTAATGTTTGACAAGGGGGCTTTTCTAATAGCTCGCCGAAAAAAGGATGAGAAACATTTAAAATTCAGAAGTGCATAGACATCTGCTGTTTGATTTCTGTTGCCGCTAATGAAAAAAATGCTTCTCATTTCAGCTTTCAAGGCACTCATGATAAGAGCATGATTATAATGCTGTTGTATAAATATTTAATACTAATTTCATTTCATTCAAGCTTGTGTTTAATAGTCACACTGATGATTTACTGTGCTATGGTTTGAGACGTTCCACTTCTCAGAATTTCAAAGTTTGTCTGGTAGCTTTGACAGTTTTTCAATTTTTGGCTCAAAGCATGCTCCCTGAGTAAATATGTGAAAGCCTTTTTCAGACTAAAGCAAACTTGAGACCAAAGTTGGCAAACATTTGATGCCTCATATAAAGCCACAATCACTTGTGCCCCTAACTCATTATCACTGTCGGAGCCCAAAGTTTGATCACCGTAATCTCATTTTAATTTGAGCTATAGCATACAAAGGAGGGGGTGGTGGGGCTCAATAAGTAGATTGTCCCAGTTTTAAAGGCGAGTGTTGGCCAGTGTTTGAGAATACTTCCAAATGGTGTTTAGTCGGCAGACTGGCACTGAGGAAAAGCTGGGGACCTCCTCCCTCAGACAACATGCCATGCCCTAACCCTACCACCCACTGCACACTCTTCTTCCCTGCACCATGTTTTTCCTTTTCCCTTTCCAATCTTGCAATTCCTGCCCTATGTGGCCCTCCTGATTTTCTTCCGTCTCACACTCCCATCTCATTTTTGCCACTCATTTGACACTTCCCTCCTTGGCCATCTTAAACCCCTACCTCCGATTTCTCCTACCTCCCCATATCTTTTTTGTTCTTCCAAAAAAAAAAGTCTTAGTTGCAGTATGCTACCCCACCATAAGGCCAGAGCCCCCCCTCCTTTCTCCCAGCCTCCTCGCTTTCCAACAAAGTGGGGGGTTGAGCCCTGCCCTCCGATTACACTGGGGGCGCAAGGTTAGAATAGAACCCTGAGGGCCGGCAGCTGTCAATTAGTGATAACTGCCGAGAAAGAGACACACACGCGTAGACTCGTACACACACACATATGCACACGCATACTACCCCCTCCCTTGTTCCTTCGTTAATCAGGGGGCCATCACCTAGCAACGGTCCTGAGGAAGACCTCAGTGGGGATGCCTGGTGAGAGGCACACACAGCAGTGATGATGAGGAGGAGAGAGACGAACAGAGCAGGAGGAGGTTGAGAGAATGATGAGAGATAGAGGGGGGTAGATGGAAAGTGGCTAATGAAACCTCTCCAGAGGACATTATAATGTGAGACAGCCATTGTCCAAATGAAGGTTCAGTATTATTTCCCCACCATCCTACATATCCACAGGTGTTTTGCTGAGGATGCTAGTGAAACTGAATGTTTCTCGACCGGTTAAAGAGATCAGTTTACAAACTTCTATTTCTAGCTAGTTAGACAAACCTCTCACTCTCCCACACCAAAGCCTATGCAGAAGATCAGTGTTTTTAGTGTGCAGGGAGACATGAGCTGCTGGTCTACTGCCCCTTCATGTAAATCTGAATGAAGGATTTTAAACACCACAAGTAAAACATAACATCTTCAAATTTACTGATGGGATAGGAGTGGATTAACAACTCCTGTGTTCCAAATGTAAAATGTCAGATTTTTGAAACGGCTACCTAATGGTGAGGAAAAGGAACAAAGATATTCTTAAGAAATTGTAGACTTATGCAATCACAGGTTTTATGAGGTGAGTCTTTGAAGAACAGTGATGTGCACTGAAACAATGTGTCTCAATCAGGGAGGACACAAAAGCAGACTCCCTCGAAAAAATGGACATCCTACATTTATTTCATCTAGTGGCCTCTGCAAGCCAAATTCAGTTCTCTGGCAAACAAATTAATATGAAGCAAATATAACTGCTGCATGCCAGAGCCAACCCCCCCAACTGCACTTTTTTCCGCCCACCACCTCCGTCTGACAGAGTGGCAGCACATAGAGCCATGAACAGGTGATAAATCCTTGTCAGGTTTTATTAAAACGCAGCCAGGCCAAACAGAACACCTCATATTCAGCTTTAATACCCGAGGAGACACTGTATGAGAGAGCGGGAGAGAGCCTTCCTATTTGGTATGCTCTCCAGCAGAGAACTACTGTCTCTTCTCTGATGTCATTAAAGTTGAGACGGAGGAGGAATCAAATGCCCTAAGAACACCTGACGAACCACACACATACACACATACACACACTCGTTCTGGTTTCCATGACTTCAGAGGACATTGCATTGACTTACATTCATTTCCTGGAGACTTACTCTAACCTTAACCATAATTACTAGTGCCCTAACCCTACCCTAACCCTAACCTCAGCCTAACTTTAAAACACGTCTTCACCTTAAAATATAGTAATTTACGTTATGGGGACTTGATTTTTGTCCTCAAAAGGTAAACAAGGCCCCATGATGTGGTTGTGTAAACAGATTCAGGTCCCCACAACAAACACACACACACACTTCTGCCCCCTGCTGGCCTGCCACACCAAAGGGGAGATTGTCATTACTTTTTCCTAAATCCTCACTGCCAGAAATGATATAGGACACTGAATTGAAAGCTCTGTTAGTGCAGAGAGAAGGCAAGGTGTGAGCCTTTAAGTCTCAATTAAAATGAGTCGTCCTTCAAAAGATGCTTCTGCCTTTTTCTGCAAAACCATGTGCATAAAAGAGCGAAATAGATTTATGCAGATAATCCTCATACGCACACAGGTACATGGATAAACACTCTCTCTCTCTCTCTCTCTCTCTCTCGCTTTCCACAAACCCACCATAAAACGGAACACCTCAGGAGGCCAAATTTATATTTCTGTAAATATTCTGTTTTCTTTCCTCCTCCCTGCAGGTGTTATTAACAGTTGACCTCTCAGCAGGTCAACACGCTGACTGGACGACAATAGAAATCATCACTTTGCTCATTATTTATTTACCTGGCAGAGGAGCACTTTTGAGACAATTAATCAAGCCAGTGAAAGATTTATAAGCAGCTTGACCAGAGCACTCAGACAGTAAATGGGGCAGGTTGTCAAATATGGGGAGTGATCTGTGCAAACCAATTACTCTGTCATGTCATGACGACCCAAATAACCCCAGCAGGAACTGTTGAAAAATATGAAGCTGATGCCTGTGATGCCTGTAGTGTTTGTTCAGCCTGTGTGCAGCAGACTGGACGCTGTCATCACCCTGCTGCAGAAAAAAAAAAAAAGAAAAAGAAAAGCTACATACCCACTTTTTCTAGATCTGCGCTAATGCGCAAGAAAACCCACGTATGTGTGCATCAGTTTCATGAAATCACACACTCACATGTACAGAAATGAAGAATACCTGAACATTGCTGACTACACATGTGGCTTTCACAAGTGAGCACACACAATATCTAAAAGCGTGTGTCATCTCAGCACATTTCAACAGGACTGCCTGAAAGAGGATAGCCAAGCTCTTTTCCCTCCCTCGTCCCCCAAGTCCCTCTTTGTCATGTCTTTGTCCTTGATGACCAAGCTGTTGGTGGTCTGTCTGACCACGCTGACCTTTGTGCTTGGGCTGACGTAAATTTGCTAATGGTTAGAGCCTTGCTCCTCCGGTGACAGGCCTTTCTGCTCTCAGCTGATGTGAATCGGTGCTCTTGCAGAGTTAGAGTGGACCAGAGTGCGTGATCTTCATGTGTGTCGGTGAGCAGGAGGGATCTTTGGAATGTTTGAGAATATGTCTTTACCCCTATCGTTGCTCTAGGACTAAGGTAAAAGGTAAAAGAAATATAGCTCCATCAGTAGTGCAGCACACATTTCAACTTGTGGAATAATATTCATTACTGTTTGTGTGTTCCTAACAGTCTTTGCCAGCAAGGTCAGAGCAAATAATCTCTTTTTCCAGGTCTCTGAGGAACAAACTTCACTTCGATCAAGGAACTACTTTATTTTCTCTCAATTATTTTGTAAATAACCAAAAAAAAAACTCCTGTTCAACTGACTGGAACACAAAAGTTCTTTGGGCTTTAACTTCTGTTTATGGCATCAGACAATATGTACTTTATTCATTGTGACCTTTTATTTGGAACCTGCAATATCAGAGTGCAGGAGCACTGATGAGGTCAGTAAGAAATAAGTGAGTGCAGTGTATTACGTGATGAAAAGAAAACAGAAAAAAGGTGTCTTGTGTTGAGAAATTCAGTTTCTAATAGCAGATACATGAACATATAATTAGTGGTTTTACTAAATGAAGATTTATTATATATGTTTTGGCATCCACCATTTTGGTATAATGTGTAGTCTGCATGGAAAATTGTAAGATAAGTTGATGTGTTTTTTGTTGTCCATAGAAGTTGAAAAATAAATTAAAATTCCTAATTCTTAACTTAAAAGTGTTTGGTTAAATGATTACTATTTTATCTTGTGCTCCCACGGTAAAGCACATCTCAGAACCTAAGGCTACAAACAAATTCTTACCCTGACTTATTATTACAATGCACTCTCACAGCTGGAAGGTCTTAGGAAATCTTGGCAGAGCTGGATGGTGCTTGGATGGTGTTCACGTACAGTTGTGAAAACAGTTTGCTCCCCACCTAAAAATAACAAGAAGAAATAGAGAAAGAAAAAAAGGGAAAGCGAAAGAGCGAGGACAGAAATTGATTGTGTTCTTCACTTTAATTCAGTCATTCATTTACTATAAATACACTGCCGTAACAAGGCAAAGCACTGGGCAAACCATGATGTTTGGACTGCCAATGAAATCTTACAGCATGGTTCATATGATACACATACACTGCACTGTATGTCCTCTTCACAGTCTCTCTCTCACTCTCTACTTATACTGCACCTCACCCTCCATTTGTATAAACACTGCAATTACTGCATCTCTCATTCTCATTCTTGCAATGTCGAACACCACAAACCAAAAACAGATCATGTAAAACTCTGCTTTACAGCCACAAGTTCTAGGAAAGAAGCACCAGGAGCCTGCTGGGTCTTTTACAACAGTAGACAGAGAACGTGTGCTGCGGGGAGCGCGAGAAAAGAAACAACTATGAGAGACCCTAGGCTGGGATTAGGGTTGAAGTGCACCATGCTAACAGCAGCTGCCTGTAAACAGAGGCACACCTGCCAGTCAGCAAGTGTGTGTCTGCTGCAGAGAGGTTAGCACTCCAGTGTCTCCCTGCCCTGTTTATGCAGCAACCAAACAGAAAAGATACAAACCCAGGAGTGTCTTCAAAGACAATCTGACTCTCTGTAATCACTCCTGTTTAGGCTTTGATCTTAGGGAGAGGAGAGAGAAAATAATTACATGTTTCTAGGTGCCCTTTTACAATGAAAGAAAGATGGTGTTAGATTTGAATCATATGGTAATGGGAGGTTGTCTGTGCGAATGTGATGGGGAGGTGTTGAATGCTACTTGAGGGAAATAAAACAAGACCTACTGAGACACAGTTTTTTCATTTCTTTTTTTTAAAACCAGCCCTGAAAGCTCTTGGAAGCCTCCCTCACTATGCCTCTACACAGCACAGAGGAGGGGTCAGAAACCAACATGGGGGCGGACATTATCTAGCCCCTCAGTACCATTTGTGAGAGGGGAGGACACACCACACTGACTGACTGACTGACCGCTCTGCATTTCAAAGTGGCTCCATTATTTGTGCCCTGGCCCGCTTGGGAAAAAATGCTTCCATTTTTGTGCTGGGCCCCTTTACGAGAGTCTTCCTATGATCTTTGTGATAACGAAGCAGCCTGAGAACGGTATTATAATTCTGTTTTCCAGACTTTTTATTTTCCTTTCATCTTCTAATGAATGAAAGCATCAGACATCAAGTCTGGCGCATTGAAAGAGATGCTCCTTTTTTGACACAATAAATCAGAGTGGAGAGAGAAGCACATGGGGCCATTTTAAAAGGCCCAGGCATAGAAATGGAGAAATGTAGGAAGGTAAGATGGCCCCGGAGTAGGATTTAGGCCAGCATTAAGCCAAAGATATACAAATACACAGCAAAGAGGGACGTTATTAATGCACAAAATCTTTCATCATAGTCATCGTGATGATACCTCAAACTTGATAAAGCGTCTCTTTCCATATTGAGTTTTGAGTATATGCTTCATAATAGATGAAAAGTGATTGAATGTTCTGGCCAGAAACCCAGTTTGCCTCGACTCTTATGCAATTACGAGCGAGATGTGAGGACGTGCAATCAATTGAGAAATCCATGACAGTTTCCCCATTCGGAACACATGGGAAGACAGCCAGTCATCCTTCACATGCCCTTTGTGACTGATGCATCTAGTTCACCTCTACAACATGTATGACCATATAGCATGCACACACAACATTGGATCCTGCATAATCTATTGAGGTTGTCTAAACATGATGATGGTGAAACCAGCAATAAATATTAGTCATCCTGCCGAGACTATAAGCCTCCATTTTGAGTGATTGGGCTTTGAGAGTGTTCAGTCTGACTGCATCTGCAGGCTTTGACCCTGCAAATAGAAGTGACCTCACCCAGCTATTCTCCATATAGTGTCCTGTCCCACTGCTAGAAGCATTTGAGTTTAAATAACAATAAATTCCCTCATCATTCCTGCAAAAAATATAGGGTTTCAGAAACTTGTATTAGTCATCTGTTAAAATGATTTACCTATTTTCATGTTTTACCTGAAGAGTGACCTCTGGGGGTGGGCATGCAATAAATGGTAAGCAGCAGCAGAAGCAGAACAACATTGGTATATCACAGAAAAAAAAACACTCAGGGACAAGGATGGGGTTAATGGTGGGCAACAAATTTTCCTTCACCTTTTCCATCTTTTTTCTTCTGTAGTTCTTGGCCAACTACAACCTGACAAGCAGTGTTAATGTTCAAGTCTTTATTAGTCTTCACTGGAAATGGTTGTTTAAGAAAATAATCATTTAGAGTAAAGATAACAAGTCAATTAATTTTTAGGCATTACCTTTTTTTTTTTTTTTTTGCATCCAAGTTTGTCAACCATTTTCTTTTTCAAGGGTTAGCTGACCTAACTGGAAATGATAGCTGAAAGATACCCTGATAATACTGTACGATTATCAAGAAAAAAGGTAATAAAGACATGGGTGATACATGTAAGCCCAGCAGCGCTCTTCTTACAGCACCCTGTGTGATATAGAGATTGCATATTACTGTATGTAAGGTAGCCCAGCACTTGACGGAGTGTTTACTGAGCTCTACTGCTGTCACGCCTGTGATTGGGCAGAGCAGGGATGAAGAGATGGGGTAGTGAAGCCAAATGGAGAAGCAGGGAGGGAAAAAATAGATGCAGATGAAAGGGACAGATTCAGGGGAGATGCAGCAAGGATGGGGGTGTAGAGAAACAGAAGCAGAGAACCCAGAAGGTGCTCCCCGCATGTCTGCCTGCTCAATGGCAGGTCCTCAACCAGAGAAACGACAATCCAACTACTGCCATATAGGCCAGATGACTAACAACCCAGTAGCCAATTTGGTACCATAGGACACAAAGCATTTGTCTAAGCTCTTTCCAACTTTCTGTATAATTGCCAACTTTCAGTGATTTTGTTGTTGGTGTTTTTATTCTGTATCTGTTTTGTCTTTGCAAGCAGAAACAACGTAACATTATTTGATTGCTGTGTCCTTCTTCTGAAAACAGGCTTTGTCAAGCAAAACTATAAGACCTGACTGAGGGAGCATATACAGCAGCAGTGCAGGGACAACAAGCATTTGTCCTTTCAAATTGTAGAAAAACTAGTTTTTTTTTGAGCAGTAGAATTCACCTCTGATAATTTTCTTGGATGCTTCTTTGAGTCATTTTTTTCCCAGTCATTTTCCCACCTGTTTGCAGCCAGTGTTGTTGTTGCCTATGTCTGTCTTGACATAAAATAAATACCTTCTTGTGTGCAGTACCAGCTGACATGAGATCTAAGCTCAACTTTACTTACAAACAGAGAGAATCATGTGGAGCTGAAAATGTCTGTTTTAATGTTTGCACTTTCTAACTGTTATTTTGTTTCTATGCAAAGCACACTGAGTTGCTCCTGTGTATGAAATGTGCTATATAAATAAACTGCCTTGCCTAAACAGCACTGTGTGAACTCATTTGACAATAATGTAGCAGACACTTGTTTACATTTAAATTTAAAGTGCTACAGTTTTAATAAGAAAGTGATATTAAAAAAACAACAAAAAACAAAATGAATGAATATATTTGTATGTAATATGAAATTAAAATAAAACTCCTCAGCAAAAAAAGAAAATAAAACAGAGCCCTTTAGTCTAGGTTGAGTTTTGGCAGTACAGCACAGCTGGAGAAAGAGGTTTCAAAAATTATTAGATCACAAAATGCTATCTATGATGAGGATGAGGGCATTTCATAGGAGCCCCAGGTTGACTGACTGACGGCAATCAGGCCTGCTGTTCTTCTCTCTAAGACTAATCCTGTTTCTGTACCAGTTGGTGTGTTTTTATTGTGTCTGACACCACATGGATTATGTCGGTTAATTCACAATGAATCAAACAAAAGCTAATACTAATCCAGCGCAAGGCTTTGGTGTGATGTCTGACGCTCGGGATTAATTCACAACATTCCCCAACCAGCCTAATCCTTAACGAACGAGATGGGTTGGTATCCTAACTGACAGTTTCTGCCTCGTTATGTCAGGGTGATATGCTTCACCTAGCTCTTCCCTCAGAAAAGCAATTCTGATGAGTGAGACAAAGGGGGAGCCATTACAGAAAGAATAAACTGGGTAAAAACTTTCCCAACAGCTTTTCCTCGGCAGCCATTAAGCCTGTCTTGAAGCCTTTTGGAGTGTGTTCTGCTCCTCTTAAAGTTTAGGATTTGACATTTTGAAATCAATAGGAGGCAGAGAGATGTTTTTTTTTACAGTTCCATGAATCCTGGGTGAAATCACTTCAATCAGGCCTGCAGAGGACCTGACACAGGAGACGGAGGAATCGATCCATAATGAGTAGCACTCTACCTGGGGTTCCACTCAAGCTTGTCTATTCTGAACAACCTTAAATCCAGCAAATCCAGCACACTTTCTACATCAAGTGATTACAGCAACCACCTAAAGTATAGTCTGTGAGAAAAAAAAATCAGGGAAGAAAACTCGGGGGAAATGTTCAAGCTGATTTTTTTTTTTTTTTTTTTTTTTTGTTACAAGTTAATTATTCCCAGTTATTTGAAATGCAGACTGTGCAAGTACCAAAATAATTAAATTGGATGGTAACCATTGATTGGACTGATAACAGGTTACATATAACTACTTTTTATGCTGCACTTACGGTATGTCAAGTGCTAAAATGCTTTGTCATAACTGACATGAATAAACCAACGTGCTATTAAACCGTTTTGTTGTCAGAGTCTAAAGTGACAGAACTACTTTGGCTGTATTGACTGTGGTTTGTCCCCACACTAGAAAATAAACACTATGTGTAGACACACAATATGAATGTTTGCCCACATCCCCTCTGTGTCACCACTGTAGCTCGAGCCACTGTTCTGGAAATGTATTGGCCATTTTCAAAAGATGCTATTGTATCATCGAGCCAGCAAAGTTAATTAAGCGTCCAGCCAGTCTTCCACTGTTGAATTCACGGTCCCTCTGGGCCCCACAGCTGCTCCTACTATGAAGGCTAAGTGCTAAAACATGTTTCCCTTACTGCATGACTCACTGAGGTATAGCATAATTTCTGCATAGTTACCTTACAGTGCACTGAGTTTATCAGAGGGCAAGTTAGAGGGAAAGCTGAAAGACATGATTGTGTGATAACATTTCACATGTGAGGGGAACATGTGAGGGCTGCTACAGTGAACAGCGGAACATCTAACACTAGTTAAGAGTCAGATAGTTTCATTTGCATCAAAACCCACATCACAGTAAGTCCTTGATGGATGGAAGTGTCTCTCCCTGCAGACTTCAAACAGCATGACCTGATAACAGCCTGTTCACCTCAAACTCCCTCTATCCCACGGAATTCATGTGATGTCAATGAGATCAACTGACTCGTTCTCCCTGAAATAGGATTTACTCACACAGTCATGTGTCAGCAGTTTGAACTGGCTTAGCCTTCATCTTATTAAAATAATCACTGACCCAGCAGTAAAAGTCACAATGATATTTACATCAACTCCCAAATACAGAATGAAAAAAAAAACAGCATGAGGTTCTTTTTTTAGAAGGAGTATCTGAGAAAGCTGTCAAAGAATTCCTCTATGAAGCATTAAAACACTATGTTTCATTTTAGCGCCTAGTAAATCTGCAGTATAATATAGTGCCGTGAGGTTTTCCATCTGATTGTGCCACTTTTGTGTGCGGGTGTGCGCATGTTTGCGCGGGCTCCTCGGTGGATTTGTTATATGGCCAGTCAGTAAAGCGGTCCAATGTGAAAACCATCTTCTCAAAGTCAGAGAAATGTGATGTGGATCGACGCTGATAATAAATAGCAGCGATAACTGGGGAGGAACGCATCATCTGGCAGTGAGATGGGTCTGCGCGAGGACGAAGCAGCCATAAAAGCCTGAATGAAGAGATGTAAAACAATAAGGCCAGAGAGGATGGGAGGAAAGGAGGGTGCGGGGGGGGGGGGGGGGATCTCAGGCAGGGGCGGGGAGGAGGGGGGGGGGGGGGGGGGGGGGGGGGGGGGGGGGGGTGATCTCAGGCAGGGGTGACGACCCCAGCAAGCTGGCAGAAGATGGGAGATAGAGAGATAGACAGAGGAATAGAATGAGAGGAGAGGAGGAGGCGGAGGAAAGAGAGAGGGTGAGTCAGCCATGTCTGCACTCCATCAAAAACTGTGTCAGTCATTCACTACCAGCGACCAGCCCCACCCCATCTACCCTATGGCCTCCGCTGCACTGCCTCTCTTCAACTCACACATTAATTCCACTTCTTTTAACTGCCAGCCAGGGGTGTCCTCGACTGAATGTCAGGGTGACGGGAGAGTGAACGAGGGTAGAGAGAGAGAGAGAGAGAGAGAGAGAGAGAGCAAGTGTGTGCATGGAGAGAAGGAGGGAGGGAGAGTGGAAACTACTTGGATTGCTCAGAGGCCTGTTCTTTAATCAGAAGGTCTTACCCAACATGACCCAGTCCTTTCCATTCAAATTGCACTCTTTTTAATATTTCTATTTGTCTGGCATGTTGTATTATAGTGTTTGACAGGCATGAAGACATCTGAGACTCAGACATCCTGACAGAGAGGGGGGGGGGTGTCCATCAGTCAGTTCTATGTGCATATTCAAATTGTGCATAAAACACTTCAATGGAAAGTTTTGTAATATCCCATTAAAATGTATTTATGTTTGAGAAGGTGGAACAGTGGGTGCATCATAAAAGGTAGATACAAATGAGTGCAATGGAGACAGTTTCAGGAAATAAAAGTGGAAAATAGAAATTGCATGATTGGAAAGTCACCTCTAGCTTCTGCTTCTTTCTGTACAGGAAGAATAGCAAAAAATGGTGGCTACAGCATTGACAGGAAGTACTATCGGCATGGACTGATGAAGTAACCACAGCATTCTTCCTCTTCCTATCAAAAACAAATAGAAGTTGAGACTCCTTTTGGATCGACATAGACTTTTGCACCATCTACTGCTTCTCTTGGTGAGCTAACTGCCAATATTCGCTCCATTTAATGGAAACACAGATAAACATTTCTTTTACTCAGTCTTTTAACATTTGCAACACATTACAATGAAAACTAGCAACACAGACAGAGTGTTACAAGCCTATCGACAAAGGAGGCGATGGAGGTGATGATCAGGTTGCAGGAAACCAACTGCTGCTATGAATTATGGGAGTCATTCTCTCTGCTGGAAATTACAGTTAATCAGTGCCAGCCCTATTCAAACCTAAATCAGATCTATACTGAAATTTATGTCCCTGCTTGTTTTCTCTGAGGGCAATGATTTCCCTTATTTATCTCCCCGCACCAACATAGAGGAATCAGGTCACAGTTGTTACATCTATGCAATGGTGTGTGCGAACATGCATGCCCATCCCACCCTCACCTCATGCAGGAGGCCTGATAAATAGAACACAAGTGGTGTATATCTGGTCAAGATGGCATGCATGAAAAATAATTACACATAGGCTGACAACCAAGGTCGACAGGCTTCAACAGCTGCCTGATCTTTGCTGGCTGTTTTTTTTCTTCTCTTGTCTGGACTTGGTTGGGTATTAAAACACACACACACACACACTGGATGGTTTTCCTGCTGTCATATGATAGCCCATGAAGGCCCCAGTGTCAGTTAGCTCTAAACCCATCGCAATACTCATAGGCGAGAAAAGATCATATTCATTATTAAGTCAAGTCAAGTCAATTTTATTTATATAGCCCAACATCACAAACACAATTTGCCTCGAAGGGCTTCACAGTCTGTACAGCAAGTGACACCCTCTCTCCTTAGACCCTCACACTGAGTGAGAAAAAACTCCCTTGTGCAGGGAAAAAAATGGGAGAAACCCATTAAGGATAAGGACATAATGTAGAAGGCAGAATTATTTGCCATGATGTTGGTGCATTTCTATCCACTTGTCAAAATTTTAATGACGAGAGAAAAATAAAGATGAAAAAGATTTTCTTTTTACTACAACATCAAGCTTATATGAGAGGCAAACACTGGTTCATAGGGACTATATAAAAAGTTGCAAAAGTCATCCAGTTCGCATGGTAAGTATAATCTGAAAGAAAGTAAAAACCCCACCGGGGGCGGGGGGGCATGGTGGGGGGGTGATACTGCTGGTAGCAAAAAGACCTTTAAATGGAATGATCTTGCTTATCACTCGGCTTATAACATCAGCTAAGATTTACCTGAGGAGTAAATGATCTCAATAGTTAATTTCAGGTCTTCTTCAACAGAGCATGTGGAATTTGTGAATTTGGTTGCTATCAAGAGGAAAGAGATATAGTGTGCCACATGCAGTATGAGTGGACACCAGTGTGTCTGACAGCTTCACTTGTCATGGTGTCGGTCAAATCTCAAGTCATTATCGGTCAATATTATACAATATTATACAGACTGATCTATAAGTAGCTGAATTTATCCTGGATACAATGATTTTACAGTCTACAGTGCAGAGCAACATAAATTGAATTCAACATTTAAACAGTTTGTATTAATTTATAATCACCTGAAAATTAACAACTCTTATTATTTCATCCAGAATGAGCCCTTGATTCAATCCACCATGTTGTACTGCCTTCTTTCTTTACAAAAGGTAGTCACTTGGTTGCAATACGTAACTTCAACACAGTAGTCATTAAAGGTGCTGTGCACTAATCATATAGCATGCTGTTCACACTGTCAAAGTGTATACAGTAAAACAGGGTTCAACAGTTCAAATGAATATCTACATTCAAACCTCACTGTTTAGGTTTTGACTGGACTGGTCTGGTTCTGGCAGATAATGTTTGTTTCTGTTGTTTCCTTCTCTCCTCTTTTTCCTTTTCTTCCTTATTAGCTGGCTGTTCTATTTTCCCCTGCTGACTAGTCTAAAACATTATTGGTGGCGAAACAGGTGGGTGGTTACATGGTGGATCACCAATAGGCATGAAGACATAATGTTTCACTCTGCAGCAAAAGTGATGCATGGATTGTCAGTGGTTAGTCAACCTTTTGCTGGCCATGGTATGATTGGTCCCACTGACTGTTCTAGCCAAAATACAAGGTCCCTGTCTCAGTGAGTGCATTTACTGTATATCACCATAGTGGGAGGTAAATGAAAAAAAAAATCCAAAAGTTTGATGCTTAAATAATTATGCTGTCCTGACATATTCTTTTATTTCAATAAAGTTAATTGACATGCTGATTGATCTTTCATCATACAATTTTCATGATCTAATTTTAAATGTGTGCACATTTTAGAGGAAAATGACATCATCTTTAGGGTTATTTACACCATCTACAAATGTTCCCTCTTCAGGCCTGACCTGACCACTGACACAAATGGCTTACTGCTGACATGTCATAGAGAGGGAGAGAGGGAAAGAGGGAGGGAGGGAGGGAAAGAGTGTCTCATTTACTGGGTATTCATTACGACCTGGAAGAGTCAGCATAGTATTTTGTTGAAACAAGGTGGTCCCTAAACACTCCCTAAATTCAAGGCCAAAACATTCATGTCTCCTCTGTCTACCACCTCCCACCTCAGGCGCAACACATTCTCCTGGATGTAATCACACACAGTGAGGAGCGAGATTTGGCTGCAGAGTGTATGTGCATGTGAAGGTGTGTTTCTATTTATGGGTATGACTACACTTTATGTGTTAGCATATCTATCTGTATGAGGGCATGTGAGCAGATTGTGAGTGTGTGTGTGTGTGTGTTTCTGTGTGTACCTGTACATACATGTGCATATATTGGATGTGCGATGCAGTGGGATTTACACCCAAGTCCATGTTTGCCCTCTTCAGCCAATTCCCTTTTATTAGCACCTCCTCTTTTTTCATTAACTGAAAGGTTGCTGGTGCATTGTAATAACCCCACATGAATCGTCTGTACCCCCCCCCCCATGCATGGCCGTGGCAAGGCCCCGAACATTTTTACTTATAAAACCCCACACACATACACCCACACATATAAACATCCTCTGTGGTTTCCTTTGGTGGCAAGAGGACATTTCAATGGCATTGTCCTCCCCTCTGCCTCCCAAACACAGGTAGAGTATTATCACCCAGGGAATAAATAACGCTGCCAGGTTAATTATTTGGCAGACACGTCCACAGATTAATAATGGAATAAAAAATGCAGCAATGGACGGCATTATACTCTGAAAGGTGTGTGTGGAGAGGGTGTGTGTGGGGGGGGATGATGGGCAATTGAGTGGAGTTATTGGAGAGCAACAGTGCATGTGCTGGCTTCAGATAGATGTAGGAGTGGAGTCTAGCCCCAAGGCTGTGAATATACTGTCTAGAAGGAGAGAGATTAAGTAAGGCAGCTCGGTGACATCACGCCTGCAGAGACAGTTATGAGAAGTATATGTCATAGGCATTGTCTGGAAGAAATGAAAGAAGGGGGGAAAAAAAACATAATTATATCTCAAAAAATGATGTAGAAAATAAAATATGCAAGGTAATAGTGGGGTGAGCATGTTTGAATGTAAGGTACTTGTTCATCTCAATATAATAATTGCGAAGCAATGTATTTTTTTGTGTATTTTTTCCTTATTTATCAACCCATAGATATCCATGCATATTGTCAGTGTTTGTAGCTGAGGTTGTGACAGTTTTCAACCTTTCCTGAAATGCCAAACTAAAAATGAATAAATAAATCAATGCCGAGACAAAACCTGGTAAATCCACCCAGCGTGTTGATCAGTTCAATAAAGTGAAAGGCAACCTCACATGGAGTTATTATCATCACCAGTGCACAAACAACCCAAATACCCTTAATCTAGTCCAGGGGTAAAGCCTGTATTGACCTAGTGGTTATGTGTGCATGTGTGTGTCTCAGTTTCTGACCTACTCTGCTTGGTGCAGTGACAGGATCCCTAAACCCCGTTCACCTGAGGAGGGCAGACTGGGGCAATTTTCCTGTCTTTGAAGAGGTAAGTGGGAGAGAGAGAGATAGTGGGGAAACCAAGGAGAATAGTGGATTTCCTATGGATGTCTGTTATTTTCTCCCTGGTCAAATTTCTATTTATGTTACACAGGAAGCCTTTCTGTTTCCCATTTGTGTTGATGTTGCTAGTGAATTTTCTTATTTAAAAACAAAATAGAAAAACACTAAACATTAACATTTCCTTAAACCAATAATTATTATAGATGTACCCCATGGCACCACATAGTGTTATGTATGCAAAAAGGGGTTATACACAGTTTTGTGGTTTTACATTTGATCTCAAATACAAATACATTTAAAAAACAGGGAACGATAGGAGATCTCATTTAACTCAACTGACTGCAGCTAGGTATCAGGTTTCATATTTAACAAGCCAAACTCTGCTTTGGCTGCTTTGGAGCAGAGAGATATAGGCAATGTAATATTGAAGGACAGATTGGGGGAGAAAGAGGCAGAGGGACAAATCACGGACTCCTCACAGGCCACAGGCCCTGGTCATTTTCATGCACCAGGCTATTTTGCCTTTCCCTTCCCCCATCCATCCATCTATCTGCCCTCCCTCCACCCACCCATCTCCCCTCTCACCCCTCTCGCCCTGCAGGGCAGGCCTTGCCTTCCATCTGTTGTCTGTCCCAGCTAGGAGCAGCCCCGTCCCCCCCGTCCCCCATTCGCATTTACAATTCAATTAAAAGCAACAAGCCCCTTCTTCCTCCTCCTTCTACTTCTCTTCCTCCACCTCCTCTTTCTCCTCCTCTTTATTTCTTTTTTTAAAGCTGTGCCTGGATGAGCACAGCAGAAAGAACCCATACCACATGTAGTGATGCAGTCATGACACACACTTACTGGGCACTGCTAAGCAATACCAAGCCCACAGATGACGCAAACACACATTGACACATAAATACACAATATGTTTGCAAAAGAGCATAGGAGAAGGACACACGGCGATGAACACACTCACGCACACAATGGTTTTCTTTTTATCCTCATTTTGACATATGAATAGAAAAGCAGGTTGCTGTGACTAAGCCCAGGAACAATGCAACTAAAGAAAGTGGGTCACACTTTGCATTAGAATAACGTATGTAACGATGATGTAACAGACCAACAACTAAGAAAAAGGTTTATAAGATTAACTGGTCATATAATAAGATGTAACATTGCTTAAAGACATCATTTTTTAACAAGAGAGAGAGAGAGAGCACGCAACTCATACAAAGCACATCATATCACTATTCACTTTCTCATTGGCTGTGATTTGAAGAGTTAATAATTCTACCCCAGAAAGTTTATAGAGGGTTAAAAAATACAATTTTTCAACACAATTTTTCAACCCTTTCCAGATAACAAAGCTTCCCCATAAACATTTTTCCATAATATATTATGATAGAATTTATGGATAAAATGGCATTATGAAAGATTTGGTTCCCAATTCAAGTCCCTCATAAAACCCACTCACTGCTGTAATGTGAAAGCAATATCCACACCCCTTCTCCAAGAAGAAAGAAGGGAAAAATGAGAGTCTTTAATATTTAATTATGGTAGTGCCAACATGAAACTTTTATCACTTTCTTGTGTCATTTGCATCTTCGGCAAGCCCAGAAGATACACAAAGAGCAAGCAAGAAAGACAGGGGGTGTAAAGTGTGATGTTGAGAGTGAAAGAAAAAGCTGAGGAATACAAGAAGAAAGGGAGGCAAAGAGGGGGAGGTAACACAGTGTCATAGGGGAACCCATATGACAGTGCGAGTGCACTCAAGACATGTAAAGGGAGAGATGTGGAGGGAAAAGACAAAACTTAAAATAGGGCAAAATAGAAACTTAAAATAAGGGAAAGTGCAATAGTGGAAAAAAAAGTGATGGAGAAACCCCAGCACATTCAAAACAGACCAGTGAAGCCACTGGTATTGGAAAATTATGTTTTTTTGCAAATTGTCTGAGTCTCATCTTCAGTGTTACCATCTGGACACAACTTTCTGTGCAGTTTGTAAACTTGTCTTCACATCACTGACCCCAATGCACACAACCCCCCATATCCTCATCAACAGTCTTCCCCTGCACCCGGGACTAACTCCCCGCCTGTCTCTGGCACTATGGCAGACTGCATTAATGACTGATAATGTGTGTAATTACCAGCCCAACAGCCATGGGGAGCTGAAGAAGAACCAGACAAGTGCTCCACTCCTCATCTAGGGCCCCTTGTTCCCCCTCATTCACTCTGAATGGTGGTACAGGCTCTAAATGAAGCCTCATTGGATGCTGCTGCTACACTTACAGCACTGACAGTCATTAAGACGGCCATCTAAATGAAAAGAAGGGGGGAAACTGTCATTACCATAAGAATGCATGTCAAAGCAATTTTGATGTGGCTTTAATTTCAGTGCAGAAGGGTACTTGGATTATTCAGTCCACATTACGGCACAGATAAGACAGTCAGCATTCTCCACTAATTTAACACACCATGTACCTAGAGCTCCCACTGAAATGACCACCTCCAAATCAGAAGCAAATAACTGACTAATGACAGTTCTTGCGGTGTGCATCCCCTTTCTCTAAATGTGTTTCTGAACTGTATTTTCCAAAGGCAGGGTATCTAAACTGACGTAAATATTTAATACCCTGTGCACACGAGTGGGACTATAGTCCAGGACCTCCACCTGTGTAAACTCATAAAGCTTGTGCTTAAACCTCAGTGTTGTGGAATGGTGTTTCTGGTCTTTCCCAGTTGTGGGAAATCATGAGAGAGTCTCAGGCCATGCAAGGACGTCAACTGACACACATGCCTCAACAGCAGTGGCAAACGCAGATGTGAACTTTGCAATGTGCAGGACGTTGATGTTTTCCCATCTCGCCATTCCTGGGTTTGCCTGGGGCCGACCAATTTGAACTTAATAAAATACGTTCACATGAGGATACAGGGGAGCAGAGACATGGTGGACTGGAAAGCCAAGGCAATTCTCAGCAAACTCACAAAGCTGAACAGGGTTTTGTCCTAAATGGAGGTGCATTGATATTGTTCTATACAGTATCTGGAATAATCACTCAACTGTGTCTACAGTCATTTAATCCAAATTAACACTAAACAATGTTCAGTCCAACTTTATGGTCACTAACAAATTTGCAACTTACAGGCAAACACACCCAATAGACAGCCTGTGGTCACTATTTCTTTTAGACTTGATTAAAGAGATATGTCGATACAACGCAGACTGCCCTCTGATTTCTAGTAAGCTACAAATTTGATTCTAGCCTGCAACAACTCCACCCAGCACAGACAATCAAAATCAGAACATTGATTGGAATGAAGGCACTTGAAGCCTAAAGAAGAATGAAACAAAACAGCATCAAGAAATGTAGAAGACATCACTCAGCACCTGTAGTCATGAGAATTAGACATGCTTTAGTTATAATTCCCATGTCACTTCCCATATGTAATTTCATGACTAAGTTATTCGGAGACTAGATATACTAGTTCTGGTGAAACATTGTATAGTGTGATTCTCCTGTCACCAGTTGGTCATGTGTCATGAGGTCATAATGACTTCAAAGATTCCCAGTCACAAGAGTAAGTCATGGAGTGTAAATTGCACATTGCACAATTGTCATCCTATGACTCTGAAAGTCATGTAGTGTATACAGCTATCCACCACAAGGCTGTCAAACTGTTGGGGTAATTAGGCTTGTGATGTTCTTTTATTTCAAATATAATGTGAGATTGATTATGAGAATACACCTCAGCCTTTTATTGTGTGGCGGATACCATACCATAGTCCAGAAGAGACAAAGTCATGGCAATTTCAAAGGCCAGCTGCAGCTGGCTGGTTAGTAAGGTTTGCAAGAAGCATACAAAAACCATTTGCTGTTAGGTGACTCACACACTTAAATGACTCCATATTGTGCTCAGTGTGGATCTGCGGACTATATATCCTTTACTATAGGTTTTGCAAACTCTGAATTCTAAGACTTGAGAAAAAGAGTGCTGACCCGGTTGGTTGGTGATCCTAAATCAGGACTCCTACTGTGAGAACCTTCATTAGGGCCTTGACTGTTTTCTTCCACCATAAATTATTCGACTCCGCTTACTCCACAGATCGTTTAATCCACACAGTGGAGGATGTATGGTTTGCTTTTAGGGATTTTGTAGTGTGATGGAAATGACATGGTAAAGTGCAGTCCGGTAGTGTAAAAAGGACCTTATGCTGGGACTTCAGCAGTGATGAATGTGGGCACCGAGTAAACCGCTGAGGGACTGTTAGTTTGGACAGGGACTGACATCACAGCTCTCTGACCTCCCATCAAGTGTCAGCATTGCTCACATGCAGCAAGGAGAGGCAATCATGCTGAAGTGAAGTCAGAAGATCAGAATTCACCCAGAAGGGGAACACACTGAGGATTACATTAAGATTTTAACATCTGAACATCACTCTAATCTGTTTAAACCTTCAGTTGCTGAATGTCAGCTTACTGCTTTAAATGTACCTTTCTGTCTTGATTAAATGAGTGTGTATGCAATTCTGCTGCTGTTAAATACACCCTTAGAATTAGGTTCTCAATTAGTTCTTTTCAACTGGTTAAGGATAAACCGAAATCCTGCAGTGGATAATTACAAACAAGACAATGACTCTCACTTTAACTGTGTTTAGTGTTTGTTAGTTAACATACAGTTAGTTACATTTCAGACCAGGCTTCTGCTGAATATACAGGCAAAAGCTGCATTCAGGCATTCACGGAATTCCATTTTCTTGTTAGTTTTCCTGAAATCGTCCAGAGGGGCCACAGAACACAAATCTCAGCAAAAGTCGCTCCAGACCTTTTTCACAACGTCTCCTGCCAATGTTCTAGTCAGATTTCCAAAAATGTCAGAGTGAATCCATGTTACAACCCAGCAAAACACAGAAAAGCCCTGGCTAATTCACATTGAACGAGTGGGCAAGATTCCTGACCCCTGTATGCACAAGCCCAGCATCACTCTTGTCTGGTCTCCTGTTGATGTGAATGTGTTCATATCAGTTTTAAGTTTCAATCCGGCATCACTCAACACAAAAAAGTAACAAGATTACAGTGAACAAATACACATCACTGTTGCAGAGCTCCCTAGATAGCTTCTGCCTAACTGTACAAGTACATTTGTTCTGTACAACTCATAGCTTTGTAATGTGCACATTCAGTATTCCAGAATGTGCATATTTGAGTTTAAGTTCAGTTGAATGTATACAGCACTTAATGGGGAAGTGTATTTTTCTCCACCTTACTTGTCAGGGGTTGTTTAAAGAAGTAAAACAGACAGAGCTGGCAAATCCAAAGCTCCTGGTGATGTCTGAAAACATGTTTTCCACTCTCACTATACTGAGCCTTAATGTATCTGGCACTTGCAACAGCATGTTGCTGCAGTTTTAGCATAACAAACACCAGCTCTCCACAGGAATGGACTCAAGGAGTTAGAAGAGGTGCATAGAGGGAGGAGGCTAGAGAAAGTGAGTTTGTACTATCACTAGATCTAGTGCCTGACACTTTAATACCCTCCTCTTATACTGTGCAGGTGATGAAGATGAATGTGTGACAGAAGATATTTGGTCCCTACAGATCCAGTGCACCAAATGTTTCCCAGACCTGCCCTCAGAATCTTTGATTTCCACTTCCACACACAATACAGTGCTGCACAGTGTATATCCCTTTCCAACTAGCAAAAAGAAAGTACTTAAGAAAGGAAAAGTCAAACCTCATCAATTCTTGTCTCTCTTGTTGACTTTGAGTCTCTGTTTTTTAATGTGTTTTTTTATCATTTGTATACAATCTAATCAATGGGTCAATATATCAATATGTAACAAATGACACTGTGGGTGTTAATGACAACCTGGGATTAGGACGGATAATGCTGCCTCATAAGATCAATCGATTAGCAGCAGTCTCTGTTGAAACACACCACAGAGGTGCACATGCACATACAGGATCAACCAGAGACAGGTGGATGGAACACTCCCCATGGGTAGTGCACCATCAAGGCCCTGCACATCCACACTGCCTGCTTCCTAACAATGGTAGCACAACACTCTTTCATCCCTCCCACCACAAGCTCTCGGGAGCCTGGAAAAGACTTGCCAGAGTGCCAAGATGAGAGACCAGGCTAATGCTGAAATGTCAAAGCACCTTAATTAACACAGGGGGCTATAACCGTGATCAAGGCTCCCTTGAGGTGTAGGAGCAGTGTACAATCCAATCTCTCTGCCTCAGCCGGACTCTTCCGGATCGATTGGAATAGATTTTCTGCTTTTGCGCACACCTGGATGCTGTCAACAGGGGGACATAAATTTGGTTCTCCACCTCATCCCTTTTTTCCTCCTCTTTTCCTGAAACCTCATACTGTATTCCTGTTGAATCTATACTTCCCCTTCACACTGCATGGAAACCTCGGGAGCTGTTTTTGGCAGGCTTGGCTTGTTATAAAACAGAAGAGTCGGTTTATGGTAGTCTTGCTTTAAATCTGTTCTTCCTGCCCTCAGATTGAAAGACTCCTTTGAGAAGGCCTCAGATGGCTTTGGTAGGATTCTGTCCCGAGTGCACTCACACACAAACCCATGCTCATGAGCTCACATGTACACATACAGATGCACAGACATGGGTCTCTCTCTCTCTCTCTCTCTCACTCTTTCATTACTCAGCATAAGGCTTTCACGCTTGACCTGCTTTTTAACTTTCTGATCTGGATTAGTGGCAGATAATTTAGGGAGGAGAGGAGCAGGGAATATGTGTCTGCTTGAGCTGAAGGGCTTACAGGTAGTGCACTGTTATCATTCACAGTTGAACTGAAGACAGAGTTGATACAGCTGCCTCTAAGGATTACCACTGCTGTTCCTGCAGCAAAGAGACTGGGAGTGATGGAGAAAGAAAGAGAGCGAGAGAGAGAGAAAGAGAGAGAGGGAGGGAGTGAAAAAAATTCCTGTGCCGACAAGAGTGAATGGAAAATAAATTTAAAGAAAAAGTCCTCACTCCACTGATCTTGCAGCTCTCCAAGCAATTCAATTCCAGAGGTTTGCATTTGACTCGTAAAAGAGTCGAGCCAACTTAGCCGAGTGCCACCTCGCTCAGGAGAAAAGGGGGATGTGTGGGGTGAGAATATTGCAGGCGGGTGAGGGGGCTCAGTGATAAATCCATTTACATCCTCCCCTGTTTTATTTGCTCCCATGGACTCTACTCCACGTCTCCGCATTCAGGCTTGTTTACCTGGCAAGTCGAGTGTGACTAAAGAAAATTCCCACAGCCTGAGGTGGGATTGGAGCTGAGGTGGAGGAGGGGATGTGGGGCAGGAGGGGAGGTTTAAGGTAGGTTGTAAGGAGACAGAGGAGGGTTGGGGGGGGGTGTTACAGAATTACTCAAAGTTGTAAGCTGTAACCCACCTTCCCTCTCCCAGCCCCCCATGGCTTAATTATCATGTGCAGCCTAGTGGAGATGAAATAACGGAGATTCTCACATGAACACTCACACACACACACACACACACACACACACACACACACAGGGAGGATTGGAGGACTCTATACACACAAACACTCACAAGCAGACACACAAAAGGCACAAATAGGAGTAGAGAGACAACATGGTCTGCTTTTAATCGAAGCTAATCGGCAAGGAAAATAAACACGCTGGCATGGCAGACATCTATCTTTAGCTGAGGCTGAAGCTTCTAGATAAGGAGGAACAGGCCTCACAGACATGTGTTCTTCTCTTTAAAACACCACCTGCTCCTCATTGGCAGAATTAAGCTTTAATATGGGTCTAAAGAGGAAGCATCTTCAAGGTGAAAAGGTGAAATTATGGGATGGTTATTCACTGTGGCACATCAATCATTTTTAACTCAGCCCAGTTTGTTGGGGTCAGAGTTGCCCTCTAAAGGCAAGAAACTCCACAGCAAAAGGAGCTTTGTGCGGCTTTACAGCAACTGCAACTGATCTGTTGAAGTTGCCACATTGCTTTGCATGAATCATTAATTAGCCAAGAATAACCCAGTAAAGGGAGGAAAAGCTTAACTCTTTTTCATAGCGCTTCACTTTCCATGTCATCTCAGTACAGTTGGCAAAATAAAAACACTTGTATTTCTATGACTAGATCATCCAATCTGTGTAGAGAAAAAAAAAGTGAAAGAAGAAAAAGACATTGAGAGAAGGAATCCTTGAAGGCAAAATCTATATATTTATCACTTATGTTCTGCGACAAATTCACATAATGGAAGTGGAGTAAGAAAGAAAAACAGAACAAAGAGAAATGTTGGTTATCAAAGAGGAAAAGAATGAAAGAGCGGAGACGAGTATCAGTCATGTGGTAATCAGTGGCTGGAGTAATGAATCCAATTTCCCAAGCAGCAGCAGTGTCATTTAGAAACTGTGGAATGCAGATTCATGGGTGCTGCATGGAGAAGCTTTTTGAACCTATAGACACATTAAAAGGCATTCTGGGACAGACATTTTTTATTATTGAATTTCCTTGGCCTGAAGCTGTGCAAGAAATAAGTACATATTTTAACTGATTCTGAGCCACTGAATCCTGAACAGAGTTTCAACTTTATTGTTAACTGCAAGGCTAAACATGATGTAATCTTGGAAATGTCAGATATTAGACCATTTCCTCTGCACAGTGGTGCTTTACAACATTTAGACAGTGAATCATCAAGTCTCTTTAAAAAGGAAAATGGACCTTACGATCCAAAGATCTCTGGGTTCATGAACTTCAATGGTTTACTACTTTCCTGCTCAAAAAATTGTAATTATTTAAACAACTGCAAGCATATGCTGCAAAAAAGGGAGGAAAAAACTCAATCTTCATTCTTCATCTGATGGCTTTGATGTTTCACCACAAAATCCTAACCGTTTTGTCAACCATCTGAGGCTGTGGAGCAGCAGGGAAGCAGACACTCACACTCGGCCAGGTCCGGGGCTAATTTGCGGGGATCACTGCACTGACCCCGACCAGATAAGGTGCCAGTCGACAAAACTTCCTTCATTTCCTCTTGTTGTTGCAGTATGGGAGCACAGACAGCCACCGGCCAGCTTAAGGACAGAGGGGCTAAAAGGTGAAAGCCACGCTAGGCTGAATTTCAGGCCTGATCAAAAGGAATGTGACCTGGGAAGCAGCAGAGCTTATCAGCCCAGAAGTGAGGCTTTGGAGAAGAAGATCCGAGGCCCCAGATATCTTCAGGTAAAACCAGGTTTTCCCAGGAATGAAATAAAGTCACTTTCTTCTCCATATTACTCAGTTTTTTTAAATACAGTACTTGGTTTCTCTTTAAGATACGCCTGCTGTGCACATTATCCTGGCATTCAAAAGCCCCAAAAGATGGAAATGTTTAAAAAAGGTTCCTGGCTTTGTTTTGGTTTGAAAACTGCAGGACTGCATTTTATCCTTGATCTATGGAAATGATGATGCATTTACTTACATTTACTTCCTGACTGGTTCTTATCGGCACAATATGACAATAAGCTGTGAATGAAAAGCTCTCTTTACACTTAATTTCAGTTTTAACATGTTGGATAATAGTAATCTTTGTTCGGACTTATTACCGGGGTTGTTTCTAATTTATAGTACTTTTTATTGGAACTGCATTAAGATCTAAAGAGGAAAGAATTAATCCCAAGTACCTGAAGTGTCAGACGATCAAAATTTTTAGACATGTTGGATGGAGAATATTTCTGATTCAAAACTCATCTATATGCAGATCATTTTTATCTGAATTTTTTAAAATGAAAACATAGGAGGGCCACACGGTTGGTGTAGTGGTTAGCACTCTTGCCTTTGCAGCAAGAAGACCTTTCTGCATGGAGTTTGTATGTTCCCCTGTGTGTGAGGGTTTTCTCAGTTTCCTCCCACAGTCCAAAAACATGCAGATTTGGCCAACTGGACACTCTAAATTGCCCATAGGTGTGAATGTCAGAGTGGATGATTGTTTGTCTCTATGTGGCCCTGCGATGGACTGGCAACCAGTCCAGGGTGTACCCCGTGTCTCACCCTACATCAACTGGAATTAGGCAACCCCCCCACCCCATGACCCTCGTGTGGAGGATAAAGCGATAGATGAGTGGGTGATTGAAAACACATGAATGTTGCCTTAACCTCAGCTGAAAGGTTATGAAAATTAATGTTATATGCAGGCTTAATATATCGTGAATTCATGTATTTTGACGTTGATGTTATCTGATGTGATATATACATGATACTATGCCCCACTGCAATGTCTAATGCATCTGTGCTAATGTATCATTCATGATTTTAATTGCTAGTAATTAACTGGGGCCCAATTAGCAAGTGAGATAATCAATACTTGTTGATCAACATGCAGGTGCAGTAGCTTCATTGCCTGTAGTAGCACATTTGTGGACTTATGGCACGGAGAAATGCCTGTTTTCTGCAGAGCTAGATGTGCAATAATGTAATCAGGTAAGCTTGCTCCTATATTCGTAGCTTTCCTCTTAACAGATTCTATATTGAACTCTTCTCCCTCTCTCTCCTAAAACATGTTTACTTCACAATACTATTTAATTACTTGCTGACTAAAGATTACATAGGCACCAGGCTGACAAAACATGGCACATTCACACCTATGCTGCACCATGTGAGTCAGTAAAGATGGCAAAATAAGGAGGACAAGGAGGGAAAGTGAATGGAGACAAATTGAAATAGATGTAAGTGTGATGGAAGTGTAGGAAGGTAAGAACCAAAAGCTGCTGTGTCTGAGCTTTTCTTCAGGATGCAAAATGGAATGAATGACGGATGAGGCAAGTTTTAAAAAAAGAAAATCATTGAGCGTACTCCCCCTGCTTGGCCCACTAACCACACGTCCTCTAGTGCTTTGCTGTGCTGTGATCAATATTGACGTTGTCATTAAGCAGCTCTCTGGTAATGAGGGAGGGGAAGGGGGTCCTAGGAGAGACATTAGATCTGCACGCCATGCGTCTAGCCTGTATGTTCAGCCCAGTAAGCCCAGCAAAACAGACACACTTCCCACATATCACTTGTGAAAGTTTCTCACTTTTTAAATTACAATGAACACAAGGCTTGTAATTATAGTTTTGACTTGATGATGCATTCCATGGTATTTTCAGTCTCGTGTGAAGACAAATCACATGCAAAAATGAAAAGTTGTCAATAAACATGATGGTTAGTTTGGAACAATTCAGACCACATAACAAAGGGAGAGAGAGAGCGAGAGAGGGAGAGTGAGAGAGGGAGAGAAAATGCTCTGTCACAGACTGTTTGGAGGTCAGGAGAGTGTGCACCACATCCCTCAGAGGGCCTCACTAATAGCCATGCAAACATACATTTAGCAGTGACACTAAAATCCAAGGGCGCAAAACCGTCCATCAATGGTCCTAAGAAGAAAATGAGTCAAACTGAAAAGGCAAAAAAAGAGAGAAACAATGAAGGAAGTGGAGCGAGAGTTGACAGATCTATTCGCAGTCCTTCACAGACCAACTGTGTGTGTGTGTGCAATGGAAAAGGACAGGGCACAAAACGAGATGGCAATTTGGGGTTATGTGTTTCACTCAGCTCTGGCCCACCCTGTTTCTGTCTGTGTTTGGCTTAACACTGCTGTTGCTCAGCTCAAACAGCAGCAGCAGTAATCGTGACTTTGGCAGCCCATGGCCACTGTTGCCTTCAAAGCTAGGTTTACTGCGACATGTGACGGCCTGATGACAGGAGGCCTGAGCACACAGAAACACAGTCATGTGCTTCCCTGGAAGTGTGGGACAAACTCAAGACAAGGAGTTATGTTATCGGAGTGTTTTTGTTAAGTGCTTTATATTATGTAATGTGTTATAACAGGTGGGAAGTAAAAACCTTACAAGTGCTCCTTCCCACTGAGTGTATTAACAGATTGTACTATATTTACTTCAAATAACAAGCGTGTGCCAATTTTAGGCAATATAAAAAAGCAATAAGTATCCTAATAGACTGATATTATGCCCCATAACTATGAAGTAGATTGTATCTCTAGTTTGTGAAGTATCTATTCAGCAATATCATTAGGAGATGAAATATGTTTTAAGTGTTTGGACCTTTTCCAAAAATATCCACTGTTTATCTACAAAGCGCTTTCGTGTATATATCTTTCATATTCACCACACGCACACGCACACACAGGATAGTGCTGAAAATGACAACTGTAGAATAAGTTTCAGGGATCAAATGATCTGTTTACTGCTTGCATGTGTTGCTTCTGGGTAGGAATAAAAAACAACCTCCTCCTCATTAACACAGGCCACATGGTAGTGTGTCTTTCTGCCAGACAGCTAGCTCAGCTACTTCTGACATATCCGACACTTCCTTACATTTGATGTTTCTTGGGATGGAGGATACAGCATATATGGTATAGTAGGTATAGCAGTAGCCTACGTGTCCTCTTTATATTGGTCTCACTGCTCTGCCTGAAATATATTGCCAGTAGATTACAGGCTAGCAAGAATGACAGCGACTGCATTTCATACAAACGCTGTGAATACATAATGCATAGCATTGTCTGCATGCACCCTTTCACATGCTAATGCAAACCTTTCTGCAGATGTCTCAGAGGTATGAGCCGGTGACTGTAGAGTGGCAGAGAGGGGGTAAAAAATAAAAAGGGAATCAAATAGAAATCACAGTATCCCGGGTGCCTTCATATAACCAATCATTAAAAAAAGAAGGAAAAAAAAGGAAAACATGTTAAAAAATATTTCATCTTCATGTGGTGAGGGCAATGGAGAAGGGCCTTCCTGAAGGTGGTTCCAATTTGGCATTGTGGGCAGCCAGCTCCATCATCATTGGAACTTTAAAAAAAAATCACCAGAAACCCTCAGAGGTGATTTACAGCCATAGAGAACAGTATCCAGACAGAAGTCCCATTCCAAATGTATGGCAGAGTCATCAGGATCTGTGATTAACATGTCTGGAAGTATAAATGCTACTGAAGGAAGTGCTCTAACAGCATTTGGGCCAGGCACTAAATCCAGTTAATTGTATGGTTGTACAGTGAAACCCTACAGGCACTAAATGCTGTTCTGAGATGAATGAAATGCTCATTTAGCGTTTTATTGAAAGTTCCCACACTTGATTATTACACCAAAGCAGCGCTAATGAGTTTAGATAGCAATACCAGATTTAACATTAACAGCTAAAATTTTAAAAAGCTGAGCCAGAGCTGAGATAGAGATCATAGATGTTGAATCCAAATCCCAGAACCTTTGTGGATGACAACCAATATATATCAATATGTTCCTTAAAGGTTATACAATATTGCTTGGGTGGCCATACCTCCCCCTTCATGTTCCCACCAAGATGCAATCTATGTAGGCTTCAGATGATGAGACCCCCACTGAAAGTAGGACCTAAACATGCCATCAGGCACAACTACTGTATATACTTTAAGTCACTAAAGGCTGGGGTCACATGATAATAATAATAATAATAATAATAATAATAATAATAATAATAATAATAATAATAATAATAATAATAATAATAATAATAATAATAATAATGATAATAATAATAACACATGCGTGTGTAATGCTGCCTCCCTGATTTGCTGTGTCCAGCACACCTCTAGTTGTTTACACATCTGTGGAGCTGTAGCTGTTTAACAAAGGGTTTGTTTTTATAAATATATACATATAAAACAAATTTAGAAGGCCAACAAGTCCACTCACATGCACCAACATGCACATCCACTAATGAACAACTGAACAAATTACTTGACTAGCAACCAAAACAAAGAACAGAGAAGCATAAGTGAAGACACCATTAATCCATTATATATTTTACATGGAAAATAGTTGTTTTGCTGCTACATTAATGTTTTAAGTCTATGTAATCTGACCATATATATTTGTGTATATGTATATATGATCATAATACTGAGCAGGGTTGTGTTCGTGGATGTAGAATCATGACAGATGGATTATCTTCTGGGGGATTGTTCACCCGTTAGTTGTGTTTTCTTTCCTTCTTTTGTTACTAACTCCAGGCTTGAGGTAAATTGTAGCATCCACTGTTGACAGAGCCCCACTGACCTTCCTCCCCAGTGAGTGCTAGTAACACTGGACAGACTACCATGGTCAGGGTTTTTGTTTACCCTACCATTGAGGGTAGGGCTGCTGAAGTGAGATCGGTAATCAGTTCCAATTTTCTGCAGTTTTACTCCCAGTGGGGTCACACACAAAACTTATCTGAGGCCATGAAACCCATCCTGAGATGCTTGACACCCACTCTGGTCTCTGGTCTCAGGTTTCTGTGCTGCTAGTGTGCGTCCCTGTCCTTCTCTACTGTTGACTTTCCAGACTGCTGGTATGTCTAAATAAGCACTGGCTGGGAATAGGCCAGCAATCCCATCTATCCTGTCACTACTCCTCAACCTTATCTGATGCAAGCCACAGAGACTGGACTATGTGGTAAAATCCCCAGCCCATACACACAAACACCCTCCTGTCAGTCACCTAAAGGCACAAAGCTCTTAACAATTAAGCTTACAAAAATGTTTTTCTGCCATTCTCATATGGATACTTTTTCCTGTGTAACCCTTGCACTTTGACTTTAAAAGCTATATAAAGCTAAGGCTAATAAAAACAGATATTGCAGCCAGAGATCTTTTCACAATATCCTTGTTATTCAGCCAAAAAACATGTTACTTCGACAAGGATAACTGTATACAGGCATTACATCTTTACCTCATGGTATACACTAGTCCATTACCTGGCCTTGACCAAAACAATTGAAAATTGGATCTGTGCAGCAATTAATTAGTGCAGCTAATTAATTGTGAAAAAAGGATTGTTTGCAAACATGCCAATAAAGTTAAAGATAAATACTCTCCTCTAAGTTTCAATTAATCAATTTGTAAATTATTGTAATAATTTTGGAAATGGGAGGAAAGGAGGGGAAAAAAGGGAAGAATCTATAGAGGGAAGAAAAGAGAAGGAAAAGATAAGAGAACGGGAGAGCAAAATGGCTGATTTTGCAGGAATCCTCCATTGGCTTCACACATTTTAGTGACCTATTAAGAGCATTATGGGCCCCTCGTCCACATTGGCCCTCAGCCCTGGTAATCTGGCCTATCCTCTTAAAAGTGGAATTGATTGAAAGAATTGATCTGCTCTGGGTTGGCAGACATAACTCCAATAATTACCTCACGTAAATCTCTGCAATCATGTATGAAATGTCAGGATCTTCTGCTCTCACTCGCTCTCTCAGCTGCTCCTCTTCAGTAGCTGTTTTGCCGCTCAGTCAACACTTGTCATGTGACTGACAAAAGGAAGATTGGGTTCAAAGAATGGAAGGTGACTTATCATCAACACTCCAGCCCTGCTATTCCTGAGCTGTAGATTGACAACAGACAGAGTATTTGAGAGGAAAATTAAAGAAGGCAAAACATAAAAAAAAGCAAATGTGGCTATGTGTTTTTATTTATGATATTGGTCCTTGCATTAAGTTATTGTGACATAACCACATATCTGACTTTAAATAATCTCTCAAGACTCACCCCTTCAAAATAGCGAGTTCTCCTTAATCACTTAACTCTTACAATAATTATTTGTAATCAGTAATCAATGTATAATCAATGTTACTATTATATAATCAGTTATTACTGGGAACATAATCAGCTAAATCTCTGTGTACTTATTTAGATATAGCACTTATCTACCTGTGGGTATGTGTGGTAACAGGCTTAGCATATGCTGTAAACTGCCGTCTAACTAGCTGACCAGCCGAATGTTATTCATAAGGCCCCTCTCTCTTGCCAAATAGGCTGTGAGTATGCACAGGCAACTACACAGCCCTAAAAAGCAGCTGCAAAGATGGGAGGGTGCAGGATTAGGACCTGAGCCTCACTCAGATGGGGCATTTCCATGACAGTGAGCTGCGCCACGGCTTAACAGCCTGCCCCTGTTTATGCTTTTTGGAGGAGAAGCCGGATTCCCTCCCCGTGACAGATGGCCTTTCAGCCACAAAGTGCAGTGTTTAGACTTAGCTTGCTCTGGGGCAAGACAGCAGAGCTCTGATGACACAGCATTCACAGCAAACAACTCCCAGATGCAGAGGTGGTGGCCACAGAAAGAACTGGCTGACCCACCAAGCAACTAACCAAATGACCAGAGAAGCTGCTCAGCTTCAGCTAAATCTGCCAGCAAGACAAGAGACACCAGAGATAATCATGGGGCTTAGAAACCAAAGAGGTGGCTTGGCTTGAAGATACATGACACAACTTAATTTAGATTCAAGCCATTCCAATCTAGAGCATTTGCTTACTTCAAACCAAACAGCCCAGACTGAATCAATACACCATGAAAAAAAGCATGCATCAGTTCTGCTTTTAATTGAGAGGACTGTTAAATTTGGTTAGTTGAAGTGTAAAGAGATTTCTTTATAGGCAACTGCGGCAAAGCAGCAGATTTTGCATTTGAGGGCAAACAGTGAGTGAAAAGGACCAGCTGCTGGAGAGAATTAGCCCAGTCTCATCTGATCCAACACAAACCTAGTGCTGCTTACCCTCAGAAAAAAATCTGGCTTGACCCAGTGTGACCCCTCATACAAAGCCAGAGAGGCCCTGGAGGCAGTGAATTAATTGCAGCCCACTAAGCCTGATACACCGTATCTTAAATAGAAAGGAGTTGCAGGCTCAGAAGTGCTGTAGCCTGCACTACAAAGGGCTAAAAGGGGAATTTTGTTCACATTTGTTCAAACAATAAATAAAAACAAACACTGAGAATCTTTTTTTTTCTTTTTTACTCATTGGACAGACTCTAAAAAAGTAAAGAATAGGTAGGTCACAAAGTTGTACAATATGCAGGTATTGATTGATATGTTAACTTAAACACAGGTACAAGTACATGAGTACGTCAATGACCTCCATAAACAACACAAGTGTGAAGAAACAAGCAACAGAGAAAATGTTCCTGGACCTCCTCTCTCTCTCCCCTACATCACACATGTCAAAAAAAAAAAGTTGATGAAAAATACCATCCCCTTACATCTCCTTGCGCTGAAATCATTCAGAAAGTGGAGGCGTTACTCACTGCGTTTACCCTGGCTGCTCACTGTTGAAACCCACACTGTTGGAGCCAACTAAATTGGCCTCTCGCACCATATAGATTTCCCATCACAGGCCAACATCTTAAGAAGATACAGAGTGGAGAGCAGGAGAAGAGAAGAAACAGAGCCTTTGGCAGTCTCACCCCATTGTCTTTCACAAATGAAAAACATACTCAGATTAATAGGCTTGATAACACAGAGAAATGGCTCAATGCTATGGGGTGAGGACATCTTATCAATCAACCGCCGACTTTAGCTTAAAGCCTGGTTTATGCTCGTTTGCAATCGACACAGAGCCGAAGCCACGCCATACAATGGAGACTGAAATTGAGCAAAGAAGGTTGAGGTTGGAGCTAATAAATGAACATGGAAAAGACAACCAGTGTCCATGAGCAGCAGCTAGAGGAAGAGTTTCTGACAACTGAGAGTGAGGGAGTACACATGCTGCACAGGGAACATTCACATTTGTTGCAGAGTATGTAGTTACATAGTGAGGTACAGTACATATCAGTCTACAGCATAGGGTATGTGTAACAATGCCAATGTATTATTATTATTATCATTATATTAGTAGTAGCAGTAACAAGTATAAATATAATATAATTTGTTTTGCTGTCCATTGTTTTACCTGACAAGCATGTGGAAGTTGTTTCAGTTGTATGTTTCCCCACTTTTCTGTTTTTGTGGGTATCCCTGTCTGTAAGGGTGTGTTACTTCTCCCCTTTTCTTTGATATGCCAGGGGAAAAGTACAGAAATCTTTCATCCCCTATGTTTCGTGCTGTAACTTCACTTTCATCAAATGCAAAAATGATTTTATGCCATCAACACTGAGTGAAAAAAAAGAGTTTAGTTTATTAGCCATGGTGTTATCCAGGCCACAGAATGATGCTGATCATACTTGAATAGTTAATATAGATGGTCAAGTAATGGTCCAGGCAGCATGGGAAACAAGAAATGTCATGTCTGGGGGCTTCTGATGTCAGTGGATCAATAGGGCCTGACAAGGAATTTTAAAAGATACTATCTGTCTGACTGCTGGTGGCAATAAACTGAAGATTAACCTTTATGTTCCTCCTAGTCCTGGGAAGTACCCTGAAGGGCATGCTCCACAGTTTACTAATCAAAAAAGTTGCTTTTTCGATACCACAAGACTAGGGAATGGCTTAGTGACACCACATTGGGCCCTGAAAGTTATTGACTTCTTCCCCTCCGATATGAGCATCATAAATGTAAAAGATGAACACTCCACAGGCATGTTTTATATATTGCCAGCAACAACACCGGAGATGTATACAGACACAGCTTGGTATATTAAAAATAAACACCATATATTATCGCTATGCTGCAGCACAAATGTAATAATTCCTGTTGCTGTGCATGGAAACACAGAAAATGTAATCACATGACAAGAGAAGGATTGGATTGTTGTTTGGTAGAGTCTGCTTGGCTGAGTGCATTGCTGTGTCCTTTGTGAGCCATGGGGGGAAACAAGAGCTCTTTTTCTCCTCCAGAAGCATGATCCTCTTTCACCCCATACCTTTGAGCTGGGAGCCAAGATTTTGAATGGGTCTGACCTCTGTGGCCTCTGCTGGCCCCCACTGGCCTCCAACCCTCCAGCTGTTCATCCTTCCAGTCCAGCACACTGCCCAGTTACCCCAGTTTGTGGATGCAACAGGAGCAGCACCCCTCTGGGCCTAAGAACTGACCCCCAGGCCAAGGCCACAAGACCACAGGAATAATGTCAGAGTTCTCACACGAGTGTTGAAGCATGACGAGGAGCTCCAGCGATAGAATGTTGGTAAAAATTAAATGGGGTATTTGAGGTTGTGAAGACGGAAAGAAAAAAGAAAAAAAAATGAAGTGGCAGCATGGGAGATGGATGTTCCTCAGATTGGGTCGTAAATCAGAAAAAAGAACAGATATATGAGGGATAAATGAAAAGAGAGAGGGGAGAGTTAAAAGAGAAAAATATAGATGAAGGCTTCCTGCAGTGTTGGGAAGTGTGGTCACATGAAGTAAGCCACGACAAGGCAATAAAATGGTGCTGGACCGACGCAGACAGATGCTACGGTGCAATTGAAGAGCTTGTTTTGCCTTCTGCATGGTTGGCACCAATGACAGGAAGTATTCCCGCCGCATCAGCTGCTAACTGGATGATAGCACCTTTCGTTTTCTTTTTTTATTCCTTCCTTCCTTCCTTCCTTCCTTGCTTCCTTCCTTCGTTACTTACGTCCTTACTTCCTTACTTCCCATGTGGAAGTCATATCCAACCAGGGCCCTTACACAGACAGCATAGTGGCTAAATAAAACAAATATTTTCCTATAGCTTTGCTTGTTTAGTTTGTTTCTTTGCCTCGGGCCAACCTCTCATTACAACACTCAAACAAAGACAACAGCAACTTGAGAAAGGGCTAGAATTTGATGATGAGGGGCGTGTGTGCGTGTGTGTGCGTGTGGGGGGGTTCGTGCACCCGTGCAGGAAGGGCGAATGGAAATCGCCTCTGTACAGGATGAAAGTCTCTGAGGACTATCCATTGACTACGAAATGTGATGAGCCCCCTTCACCTTCAGACACAGAGAGTTGAGCTTAACATTGCCCTGGGCACTAAACCTTGGAGCCTGCAGTGTGAAAGGACTCTAAAATGGGCAGTTACAACATGCTATTCATGTTTTTCCTTTTTCATAAAAAAAAGCCACCCTTATCCACCTCTTTCTGTCATAAACATAATATTTCTTAAGCTCATTCTGTCCGTCATAGACAATGAGGGAATGAAGGACTGGCAGAAGTTTGAGCATATATTTCCATACATTCTGTGATGCCTCATAACGGCATGATTCACCAGTTTTCTCACTGGTGAATAGGAGTCAATTTGAATACGAATGCGTTTGTGTGTGAAACTGTGTTGTGCACATTGTCCTAATGTCTCTTAAGTGTTGTATGTGTGTTTTTATTCTGTGTGTATCAGCACACATGTGATGTGCCTGGCTGGTTGGGGGGTATTGGCACAATTCTGGTGCCCTGCTGGGACTAACCCTGCCCAAGCAGCCTTGTGGAGGGGACAAGCTGTAGCATGTACACACACACAAATTTACACATGAGCATTGAGCAGCTGCTCCTTCTGCAGCTGCTGCTTTCACCCAGCCCAGAACTCCCTGTTCCAAAGGAGGGTGAGAGGGGAAGGGGGTGAAGGAAGGACAGCATGAGGAGAGAGAGAGGGGGGGGGGAGGCAGGGGTGAAAGAAAAAGTGGGACGAATGAGTAGTAGAAATGAAAAAGCAGAGAGATGACAAAATAAATTGGAAAGATATGAGGAGGAGGAGGTGAGAAATGGGAAGAAAGATGGTAATAGAAGTGAGATGGGAAGAAAAAAAGGAAGAGAAAAAAACAGGAGAAAAGAGCACACTAAGTGGAAGGAAGATATCCGAGGCAGAAGATTTCATAACAATTTCCATTACTTGTGTTACACTGGTAACAGACACATCTAAAAAAAAAAAAGAATTACCTCCTTAGATAAGGTAAAAAAAATAAACTTCTATAAAAAGGACACATTTTAAGTTAGACAACAAAATGATATGAACAACTACAAAGCATGGTGGCCATAAAATTTCCTCAGGTTAAGCACAGATTAAACGTAATCCTGGCCCATATTCCCTGTGATGGAGAGCATCCACTAAAGATAACACATTACTCTCCAACTAAGCCTAATCTGTGTCTGGGAAAGCAAATATACCCTACATGCTCTGTATGACAGCTACCATTGCTTTCACTTGAGAACCAGACAGTGTTTGTCTTACTGGACTCTCAGTTTAAAACACTCCCGTCTTTTCCAGAAGTGACTGGTGTGGAGGGAATCTGTGTGTGTGTTGATGTGTCAGAGGCTGTTACAAGGTTTCAGGAGTGATAGCAGAGCAGAGGTTGGCCGTGGGGGGGGGGGGGGGGGTGCACATTGAATGTGAGGGGGGGGGGGGGGGGGGGGGGGGGGGGGGGGGGGGGGGGGGGGGGTGCACATTGAATGTGACCAATTAGCAAAGTAATTAGTTAATTAACATACAAGAACCCAAAGGCCTTCCTCAGCAGCCTTATATGAACCTCCTTCAAACCCTGCAGAAGACCTCCAAGGCTTTCCTAAGTAGCACAGTATAGATAAACCAGCTAACCATCATCTGTCTCACACGCACACTGGTTTCCATGACTTCAGGGTACATTGCATTGACTTACATTAATTTTGTGGAGATGCACTCAAAATTTAACCATAATTACTAGTTCCCTAACCCTAACCCTGACCCAAACAACCTATCTCTAAGCCTAACTTTAAAACATGTCTTCACCTTAAAATGTTGTAATTTTCATTATGGGGAATTGATTGATCACTTTACTGTAGACCTGATGTACTGTAGACCTGATTCTTATGGCTACTTGTATAATAACATATGAATACAGGCTGCTTGGTCAGTCTCTTTGTGACACAGCATTTTCAGACAGCGATGATGTCTCCAACCACAAATTAGATCTGAGTTAATACTTAGACAATTTAACACCTGATGTATATGTTTTTATCCCATAACCTTACTGAGACAAAAGCAAGCAGTGGCTCTGCAGTTGTTGTAAAAACTGTCTGCCCTGCACCACTTCATAGCCACAGGCAGTTGCATAGCACTTGAGAAATATGCTTACATCATCACATGAGGTCCCAGGCATCCTGCAGAGGGCACTGCTTTTAGCAGAATCACAGAGCGGAGATGGCAGCCAACCAGTCCAGGAGGAACGCGGCAAGACGCTCCCACACAACTAGGATTTCTGAAATTCTTGGCAGTTTGTCAGAGAAGCTAAACCTGAAGTATTCCAGTAGAGCTAATGGTCAAGAAGATCTTCCAGCAATTTGAGACCAGAGACTTAATTCATTACTAATTCAAGTCTGCATGGGGTAAAAGGAAGAATGTCAATGACTCTCTAACCTCTCTTTACACTGTAATAGCCCCATGATTTGGACAAGATGTTTTTCTCCATCAGTCACTGGGTGATATAATGCCAAATGGATTGCATAACAGAAACCTAGCTATCTACTTTTTTCAGATAGAGTGAGAAATTCAAGTGATAAAGATATGGTATCTGTCATACATGAAAAACTAATTACATTAAAAACACATCAAATTTGATAAAACACGCTGTAAATACACAGAACACATCCTGGTGTAGAAATGATAAGGAAATATAGGGAAAGAAAAGAAATTATGCATCTGGCTGCTACACACTTGTTCAATGTTCTGCTCTTTTAGAACCAATGGAGTTGTTACATGTGATCATAATGTAAAATAAACAAAAACACTTCGACCTACACATCACAACAACTTATTTTGCATGTGTGCTATTTGCTTGTGAGCAGAGCAATGACCAAGACCAAATGGGTAATTCCTTGGCTATAGCAGTTGTGTATTGGGCCTTGTTCATATGCTGCATCTTGCACACCTTTGTTGGTCACACATGGAGTGTCTCTGCTGTGAAATTTGCCATTAATTATACTTTTGTTTAATAGGCCTATGTATTCATTTAAAAGCCAGCACTCTGCCATGCATCAACATGTCATTAAAATACTTCATAATAAAAGCCTTAAAATGCTAATGAATTCTGAAGCACTGTAATTTTTTACTTTTACTTCAAAACTGGTATAGAACTTGTGTCTGTGACATATTCAACAGATAAAGACATTGAAACTCTTGCCAAAAGAATTTTCACTGAGTATTCTGTTCTTAAGAAAAGCAGCACTGACCACTCCTTTAAGATATGCCTGCAACTCATGTTCCATGTTCGCTGTATGGCTTTTCATGTTCCATGGCAAAGACAAGCTGTGCATGTATCCAGTGTGGCCCAGACCTTATGCTGCCCACATTTAGGCTCACTGGTACTGGGGTCCAAGTCAGTAATAAAAAGACAGAAAGGTTCAGTCTGGTACTGTATAGTATGTATTTTTTGTATTTTTTTGAGTTTCCCTTAGGAATAATACTAAAATAACATGTTCCATTTTTGGTACCCTTCCCTTGGTGCAGCAGAGAAAAATGATACAGTACCATCTGGATGGAGCTAGACCTGCTTCACCCACGACAGTCAGCTGATTGGGCAAAAGAAAAACATCACTGCAACCAGTCTTCAACACCCGTCTACTCTCACACAAAGCTTGATGTCTTGTTGAGACAAACAGCCACAGACCGAGCAGGACAAAAACAAACTGCTGGATGTCCTCCATTGTTGTTGTCTACTGTGTTGTATTTCATGTTGGGTCCATTGGGCATAGCACCTGTAAAGGTACTGTTCTCAGTTGAAACACAAGCCTGACTCAGGGCTTTACCGATCCAGACCAGTACCAAATGCACCACAATGAAACACAGCAATAGAGTCACTTTCTTTGTGTTCAAATATACCAAAGTGGGAATCAGAATTTCTCACTATAAACACAGGCAGCAAACTTTGTTGATCCCTATCCTCTAAGCTGTTTCTAATGCAGTTTACACTGGTATGACTGCAATGGCACACAGCTGTCTGGCACAGTGTATCTAACCCATCTCACCCTCCGCAACATTTCTCTTGGTGTAATAACAGATAGGATCACATAGCAAATGCCTGAGCAAAAGATGTTAACTATGAACTCGTTGAAATGAACAGCATTCTTCTCATGACTCATAGTGACCACAGTTGCCACCGATTCTTGTGTGTGTGTGTGTGTGTGTGTGTGTCTTTTTCAGGTTTCAGAGGCATGTGTAGCCAGCTGCAGAGTTCTTCTGGATGCTGATTGGAAGTGAGTGTTGAGCGCTCAGGACAATTATGGAATCATTACCACCGCCATGCCAGAGGCAAAATATGAACACCGTGCCATTTGTCAACCAACCACAGCTTTGTAATCAAGCTCATGCGGGTTTGTATGTTAGTCTTGGTGTGTATGTGTGTGCGTGAATCTTTGGCATGTTGGCAGAGGAAATGGAATGTCACTCAGTATGTACATGGAGGGTAATGGATGAGTTAAGGTCCCTGCCCAATATTTTGTGTCTGTATATTTGTTTGAATGTGTGACTCAACACCACATGTGCAAATGAGTATGTCTGTGTACATGGTAGAGGGTGAGGAATGCCCTGCCCGAGTGCAACTGTCTAAACATGCCCCCATCAGCTGTTTCTCCGCTCCCTCCATGAAGAAATAACCTTGCATGAGTTATTTGTTTTTTTCACCGCACCCCACACTATCATTTTAAACTGGCTCCTGAGGGGTTATACATGGGAATGTCCCCCTGTGGCCTCTTTTAGACTGGAAAAGTCTACGTCAAGGATACAAAACAAACTGGTGTAGAGACTAACAGGAGGATAGATGGATGGGGGGGTGGAGAACTGGAAGAAAACATCTCATGCTTTAATCAGTCTTTTTTATCCTGATGCCTACAGGAAGCACCTGTAATCCATCTTCCCGTTCAGGGATCGGTGTGGTAACGAGTGGCATAAATGTTTTAGGAAGATTTAATTAATTGATTCAATGACTGATAATAGCAGGCATATTTATCACAGGTGCATTTGTTTTTAATGGCTTACTGGATCTGACGGTAAAGTCAGTGTAGAGTGTAACTTCAGTGCTCCAAATGCTACAACAATAATAAAATTCATGATCAACTTGAATACTTATATTTTACACAAGTAGAGTTCACTGGGTTAAATGCACTTCTATCTACTTACGCTCTTTGGCTAACATAAGTGCATGCATAAAGTCAGTCACTGAGAGATGTGTGTTGTAAGTGCACACAGGATTAACAGTTCAAACATTGATCACTGATAAGCTACAAAAAGTGGTCATGTATCTTTTCACTGTCTCCACGATGCTCTTCTCTCAACACTCAGCTACACAAGTTTCTATGTCTAAAACAATACAAAAGAAAAAAAAGAAAAAAAGACACATCGCCTGTCCTGATGAAATCCTTGTTTGACACAGTGAGCCAAGATCCCCCCAAGACAAAAACAAGCTATTACCATTAGTCAAAAGAGATCAAAGACATATCCCAGCTGAACACACTGTTTGGGACTGCAGTGTCTGACAGGCACTGGAAAAGAAAAAGAAAGATTAGACATTGATAGCAAAGGAGGTCCCTCAGTGTCAGGTCTGATAAATTTGTGCAAACTACACATCACTTGGGGGACAGAAGTAGTTTAGAAGAGAGGAGGAGAACGAAAGTAGAAGATTCAGGAAAAATGAAAGGGGATTGAGGTGGAGTGTAATACTGCAATGTTGGGCCCAAGTGCAGGAAAAAAACTGTAGGAGAGCAGGTAATGCAATCAAATCCATTGACATTTAAGGCCACAGAGGCTTAAGGGAAAAAACAGTAACAGAGGGAAAAACAAAGGGCACAAGGCCAAAGTCAAAAACTTACAAATATCTCAGCAATCATGGAAGAACACCAGGATCAAACAAGACAATCTGGACAGGATGATGCAGAATATGAGGTGAAGAGAGAAAACAAGAAACAGGTGTAACTGATACAGCACAAGGGAAGGTAATCAACAAACAAGGAACACCAGGAAGTAAGACAAATGGAAACAATACAGGAGCACTAATACAAATAATACAGGAAGTGAGGTTAATAAAATACACAGGGAGAAAATTACAAAATAAAACACCAATAAATGCCAGGCAAATATAAAACTAAAAGTCCACAAGATGAATAAAGTACCAAGTAAATCATAGCACTTGAAATAAATCAAGGGTCAAGTTTAGAAAGAGGATTGATCAAGTAAAGCAAATGGAAACAAGACTTCCTGTCCCTTAGCAAGAAAAAAATAGAAGGGAGGTCAGAGTGAGACAATGTCTTCACGTGAAAGCCTGTGAAGCTATGGATGCCCAGAACAAATAAACACATCTCACACTTTGCCTCAATAAAAAGCAAATACTATCAGCTTCAAAAACTCTCATCATCCCTGGAGCATGTGAGCAGATGTTCGTTTCTCTGGGTTCTATTGAACTGGTCTGTGGATCAATCACAAAAACAGAATTTCAAAGGGTTTGAGGAACTACAAGGTCTTTCTCTTTCTCAGACGTTAGCAAAGCAGACTCCAGCAACAGACAGCCCCGCAGACACTTGTGGCTATGGGGTCCCAAAAGGCTTAGAGATGTATCTAGTCTTTTTCAGAACTCATGTTTGGATTCCAGCTAGAGACGTTGTGAGAAAAAAGTGCCATATGTGCATTGGTCGCACTGACCGAGCTTGAACCTACATGCAGCAAAACATGTGTTTTGGATATCAGGGCCATTAAAATCCCATTATGTCGTGCAACAGCAGAGATTGCAAGTCTTTCTTAGACAATAATTTATCAAGTGAATTTACCATGAATGATTTATTTACCTGCATAAAGACACACATTTTTTGACATTTAATGGGTTTGCTGCAGTTTATCAGTTGAACTAGTTGATATATAAGATAAATAACAGAAGTTTTAATATTAACTGGGGGAGAATTAAAAGGTGGCAACTGAAGCAAACATTTTTCCAGACTAGTGACACTTGTCCACTTGAAACAAAGCAGGGATTAGTCATCAGTTTCTCACATAGACTGTCATTGTCAGTTGATCAGTCATTACAAATAGCGTCCCATTCTTTACAGTGAAGGCTAATGGTGCTCTGACCTGCAGGAGGGGAATGCCAACTTTCAACACAGCTGCACACTAAGGCCAAGAGCCTGAGTGGACAGTGAGAGCAAAGGTCACCCATGATGTGACTTGATCTGACACAATCAATGGACATAAGGCCCTGGCCTTTGGCAAAACTCCCCTAATGGGTATAGGGCAACTGGACAAATGTTAAACAGAGAGGTTCAGTGACATGTCGATGTATACACACTGTAAGGGTGACAAAGTTGCCTTTGGAGAAAAAAAAAGATAAACAATATACAGTAAAAGGTGCTATATTTTATATTTATATTAAGGCATAAAATGACTATGATATTGAATCATTAAGGAATTAAGGAATCATGTCACAATATAATACTGGCTTCACTGATAACTAAGGTGCAGCTAGTATACACACAAAAAAATGTTAATTTGCAGGCTGCTAACTCTATTTATGTTTTTCTCTGTTGCAGCACCCAGTGCCACCCACACAATTATGCAGCTCCTACCAAGTCATCACAGCGGATGCCAGCAGAGAGAAATGCTGAATGATACCAAATTTAAAAAGCCTCACTACCCTTCTCAAAAATGTCTCAACCAAAGTAGGGATGGCAAGACACTTTTTCATGCCCAATACCAATACAGTCATTTTAGACCTTATAAACTAGGAAGCTGTTAACAACACATCTCATGCCATTTCAAACATACTCTAACTACCTGACTAACAAATATTCCTCTCCCAAAAGGAAGAAATAAACAGCTCAAAACATGACTTAGCTAAAATGCTGTTGCTGATTTACATTTTTACAGTCTGTACATAGTGAAGAATACAATATATAAGATTTCTGGATTGTATCAGATTTTACTTTTTTTATCTGTCCAACACCCAATCCCATGATTTTAAACAGTATCAAACTGATACTAATACTGAGTATCATATTGGATCATTTGTTAATCTAAAGGAAAAAGTAAAATAATGATTATCAGTGGAGATGCATCAAAATATAAACAACTGAAAGCAGAGCGGAAGTTGACAGCAGACATGAAGGTGTGGATACCTTTCTCCCAGATCGGGAAGCAAAACAGGAAGAATGCTCTTTCTCTCTTTCTTGCTCTATACCTGTCTGTGGATATATTGTCACCTTGTCGTCTCATCATGTGATATTTCTGCGCTGGTGTTCTTAAGCAGACACACTTTCAAACTCTACCCACTGCTGACTTGCTAAAATTAACCAAAAAGTTTGAATATTTATAAAAAGAATAGAGATAGTGGAGCAGTTTTTTTTAGATGGATGTGTATGTGTCTGGCATACTGTATGTGCAGCTTCTTTTGGAAGATTTGGTAACCCTGCAATGTTTGGACTTAGGATTGCAGTAATCTTTTAAAAGCTAATGGTAATTATTGCATGTGCCCTAAAGGAAAATTTTGTGACAGTAATTAAGCTATTGGTGCACCAAAGATGATAATGTCTGTTAAGCAGAGACACAAGCACATAAATTGAAGGTAACTTAATGGGCACAAATTTGAGACATTCTTCTAATTGGAAAATGCAGAAATCTTTGGTAATTAAAAGAAAAATAGAACATTTTCTGTCTCTCATTAATTAGTATTTACTGTATTTGTTTTCCAAAGGAGGCATTACCCAGAGCAAGGCACTTCATTGATGACAAACACTAGCCAACTAAACAGATAATGAGCAACTCTCATGGATTGTTAGGTTATTAGGACTCAGGGTTGTGCGTAAACCATTTTAATTGCAACCTCTGGACACAGGCACTAGCACAATAACTAGTCCAGCCATTTTGTTAATGTTCATCATTATCAAATTTCATAATCTGGAAAAAAATAGCATTTTGGTTTTGCTTTAACCCCAAGGAGCTAGAAAAATAACAACTTATCAGAATGGAACAACTACTAAAATATATTTTAGTAGTAAAAATCTTAAGTGCAAATGGACTCATAAATTTCGTATTCAAGTCTGTCAGAACAAATGCGAGTAAATGTGGAGTCACCTCCACAATAAGCAGCAGGCAGGGTAACATAGGGAGAGCCTTTGCATTGGCCCATTTCACACTTCATAAAGCAGTGACATATTTATTCCATGCATTCATACTGATATGTCGCTTCAACCAGGCAACTGCTGTACAACTTGAAATGATTCATTTGCTCAGTCATTTTCCCCACTTAGTTCTGGGTTGTAAGTGCAAATTTTAGAATGTTGCATTGTGTGGTGGTGTTTTTACCTTGTGTGTTTTTTTTTTTTTGTTGTTTTTTTTTAATCTCACTGCAAAATCTGCAGTGAAACGGTAAATATCCCACCTCTGGTAGAGCAATTTACTAAACCCTGTGATATACAGAAAAAAAGGAGCCAAAAATGCTTTCTTTTATTTCCAGATTACACAACATTTTAACAACACTGAATCTTAATCAGGAATATTATTTGTTCCTGATTATGCAGTGCTGAGGTAAGAAGGTCAAGCCTCAGGTAAATGTGAGACAGTGGGAAAGCACAGTCCTGCTTCTTATTCATGTCTGATTTAAGCAAATCCATAGGGGGGCTTTGGTTAACACAGCAGGTATGTGAACCTTCAGGAGTGGGAAAATGAGGGGCTGGTGTTGTACTTAAGCATCATATAATGACCAGAAGGCCCCCCTTCTTGTTCTGTCCCCACAAACCCCCGCCCACTTCACTAGTCCTGCTCCATTTCTATAGGTTTGACCACTAAGACCCTCATTCAACCTGCCTATATGAGAAACCTTTATTTCCCCTCAATCTTTCCCTTCTCCAGTTCAGTACTTGCCCACTTGCAGTGAGAGGCAGGTCCTTTTCAGATGGCTGGCTGAGCTCCCGCTGTTTTATGCGAAGTATTGTGATCCCCCCCAGCTCTCTCAGGGGGAATTCAGCACTTACGAGGGCCAGTAGAGCCGTTGATTTCTTCTTCTTCCACCACAGCCTTTCTTGAGTTTTTATCAAAACTTTTTGGCCCACTCACCATGGGAAAACTCAGCATAAATGTGATTCTCTGTGGCCATGAAGCAGACATTATCTGTGACAATGAAAACATTGATGAGGACAGCGAGACGAGAGAGAAAAAGGGCTGAACTTCAGTTCAACCCAGCCACATGAAAGACGTGGAACTCTAAATATTCAGCAATGCTTCAAATACTTCTTCCAATATTTAAGAGTCTCCCCAACAGACAGCCATACTCATTTTTAGTGAGGGGCATCAATGATGAGTGTGTCCTTAAAACAGTTAAATCATTTTAAAGTCACATTAAATAATCTATGACTTAAATTGATTGCTTTTAGCGTCCAAAGGATTTCTGGCATAGTTTAGAGTGTGCTATAACTATTACAATTAAACAGTGAATACTGAAGTTGACTGACTTTTTAGACTAGAATCTCTTTTGCAAGTGAGACCCAAACCTGGTCAATGCATGTATTTGGACTGAAGCACAGCTTCCTTTAGTTTTTTTATATAGTCTTTAATTGTTTTTAAAAGTTTTGAGCTGTTGGGACTGTTTGGGTGCCAAGAGAAATACTGATTGACAATCTATTATTTGGAGAAAATAAATTGTACATTCATGCATGCAAGTATAAACAATATAATGTGTCACCTAACAAGCTGTAAAATAAGTATATAAAATAAAATGAATTAAGTCACCTTAAAGTGGTAGTGTTATTTTATAAACAAAGGTCTGTCTTGTTCATCTCTGTATGTTTGCCATGAGATGGACCGGCGACCTGTCCAGGGTGTATCCAGTCTTTCACTCTATGTCAGCTAGTAAAGTGAGAAAGCAGCAGTTGTAGGGTAAAGGACTTGTCCTTGATTCTCTGAAACATGAGTCACGTAGTGAGACTACATGTTTATCTGTGGTGTGGGGTGAGTCTGGGGGAAGGAGTGACACAAGCAGTGTTTTGGTGACCGAAGTTACACACTGGAGCTTTAAGCTATTCAATATAGTCCATTTGTTATATTTTTCTGGGTAAATCTCTGACCAATGATTTTAATCTGGATTTGGCACAAGGTTTTAACGAAAATCATGCTTTTCTTATTGATGAACAGTTTTTAACAAACCCTTTTCTCTGGTATACAGAATGTCTAATTGGATCATCTTCACCGTGCATGTGAGTGGCCTGGGGAAATGTCTGGATGCTAATTACTACTTACCGGTGTTGCTTGCATATTAGACTAGAGTCATATATGAGACTAGAGTTAGTTCAAAGCATCAAGGTTGAGGCCACAACCACACTAATACATTTTAGTTGGAAAATGGATTGTATCTGCTATGTTTGTGCTCTCCGTTGATAAAACAGGGGGAAAAACACTGGGTGCCAAATAGTTTGAAAACTTTTCAGCCTACATTTTAGCATGGATGGGCAGAAAAGATCTTTGGAAAAAGGTTATCCACATTCACTTGCTAACTGGCTTTTATCAATCATGACTTCAAAGTGCTCAATGTCTTTAATGGTTGTACAGAAAAATCACTTCTTTTTCAAAGTTGAAATGCTTCTCTGGACAGAGATTATTTTCAGTGTAAAACTAAAAAGTTCCCATAGGTTTACAATGCATGAGACTTATTAACCACTGAACTACTGTCCTTTGTGCTTGACTTGAATTGAATTGATTTTTTTAGGTTCACTTATTCAGTTTGTTACTTCAGTAATACTGGACATAGGATATGTGAACATTCCCCCACCACAACTGGAAGGATTTGCTAACCACGCTGCACCGACCCATCTACTTGTGGAACTTAAATGAAACCTGTTATGGGGGTGGTAGGAAAGCTTTCCCGTAGAGACTGTAACAGGAAGTTTGGTTTAAAAGCCAGAGTAATTACTGACTGATTAGTCAACAGCGAACAACAGTGTTAATGTTTCCACACCCAAACTAAAACACTGCTCAATGCACCTTTACAGGATGTCATCTGTCTTTTATAGGACCATTGCTTGACAATGTCACTGAGCAAAGCAGTGCAGTCTTTGTGCATTGTACTTTGATATCCTTGTGGATAACAGCAGAATATAATAGTTATAATAGTTATTGTAAACTGATAGTGGGGGCTTATGCAGGGAAATCCCATTGGCATGGCTGGCATTTACTGGTAAACCAAAACACAAAGCCAATAATCTCTGTGTCATTAAGAGTGATTTTCCTCCCCTCAACCTAATGTGATGACAGAGATAAAACAATGTCAGGCTAACTGTACATGGGAAAATGAGAGGCACTATTAGCTATAGACAAATGATCACAACACTAACATGAATTGGCTCAACACTGCATGTTCTAACGGCACAACTGACACCAGCAGTTTGATCCCTCTCCCTTAACAAGTGTGATGTATAAATGAGGAAAATATATAGTTAAAGAATCAAAATTTTAACTGATCATAAAAATGCTGAATTTTAAACAGTAATGTCCAAATTTTAAAAAAATGAAGAACACTTGACAACACAGGTTTTGCCCTTACCAGGTTTTCTTTTTGGGGGAATTTTATGAGATCATTTAAATCATCATGTGAGTCCATAACGATTTGTTCGCTATGGCATCCACCACCAGAGCTGAAGAGCTCTTAGACAGCACTTTTTAAAAAGATAGCTTTTAACACAGCAATCAGTGGTTTTCTCCATGGAGGGTTGCTATGCAGGTCATGCATTCATTTTAGAAAAAGACAGAAAGTTGTCACACTTAACAGAGAGAGAGAGAGCGCGAGAGAGAGCACCTGGCGTAATTACCACATTGGCAGATAACCCCTGCAATCTCCCCAGACACTGAGACTACTGCTGCACCTCACACAGACTCACACAATTGTCTCCTGTCCTTTGAGGGCCTTGTTAAACATGTTTGTTTGGGTTTTGACAGGTTTCTGTCACAGACAGACAGAGACAGAGTGCTCCAAAGGCCAACGTTCCCCAGTTGTTCTACAGTTTGTTTTAGTCACTGTGTTCAAGGAGCTTAATAGCTTCCTTTACTTTCCAATGCCTACATTTAAAGCTCAGAGCCAGCGTGTCTGTACAAACAACAGCTAACAGTCCAAGAATATCACACATCTATGTTTAAGACAAAATTTTTTTTTTTGCCCCTTCACATCTTCGATATACTATATGTTAGAGTGTGTCTTAATAATTCTAGAATAAGCCAACATGAGCAATCCCATGGTGCCTCAGACGTTTACTGTTTCAGAAATGTCATTTGGAAGTAATTCAGTAAGCACCCTCATGAAAAAGAGATGAAATACAGATTGCCATTGGGTATATTAACACCTGTCACATCAGACGGATATCATATTGCATTGCAGTAGTTACAGAGCTTTCTATTATTTTCTCGACTCCCAAAACATCACCTTGCCCCCTCAATCTACCAATGTAATTACCTCATCAAATAAACTATCAACAAAGCTTCTAAAATAGGATTTGTGGAAGTGTGTGGGGGGGACACGACAAAATAAAATAAAAAAGAGAAACACATCATCACACCCTACATATGTGAGATGTGTGACGTTTAGAAGTCAGGGGAGCAAAGCCTTGAGGGCATACAATCAATATTACATTTTCCATTGCCACCTTCATAGCAATTGTAAATGGCTTGTGTCAAAAATAATAACAGGTTGTATCAGGAACCTTGGGTTTGCAATTTCACTCCTAGTGCTTGGAGGCCCTGCCTCCCTCCCTTACATTAGCACCGCTGGGTGTTAATGACGCTGTTGTGGCAGACACTTCTCACACCAAAGCTGACTTTTTCCCCCCTCTGCTCATTCTTTATCTCTTTTCTCCTGACAGCTGCAAAATATAGGGAAAGTGTGTATTTGTAAGGGAAAATGCATAGTACTAGAGATGATTAGTCCTTTGTTCGTGTTTCGGCGCTCAGCCAGTGGCATAGTGATGTTAGCGGGGCTGAAGAGATTAAATCTCTACCCACTTCTGTTGTCATAGTACTCTAGGCAGCAATAAGCAAAATGAGATGCAGTAATGTGCACACTAGAGGGGCAGACTCCTCTTCACTGGAATCTGATCTACTTCAAGTTACTGTATTCTTTTTTTTTAAAGATGAGTTCATTGCTTTATTTCATCTGGCCATTATCTCAGGTAAAGTATGCTCAGACCTACACCAACATAATCACACACACACACATACACACACTGCTGTCTGCTGCGATGTCTAAAGTCCTGTAGCCTTAGATCCATCCATGTTTCCTCTGTTGTGTTGTTGTGCTGCTTTTCTTAATTTTCAAATATTGTTTTCACCATATAAAAAGCTCATTAAAAGTTTAAAAATTCAAAATTGCAGACTGCCTTTGACAAATTTACATTTTTTTTGCTTCTCTTCTGTCCTGGCCTGCAATGTTGCCTTCAATGACAACTTCTAAAGCATTTTCCCTGATAGAAGTGACACTCTGCCATCATAAGACTATTCGTCCCAGTATAATGTATTCTTAAACATATGCATAGCTAAAATGAATTGTGAAACAGAAAACGGTGTTTAGGCTCAAGTGAGGCAAACAGCATCTATAGCCCACAGTGATTTTTTTTCTGCTGCAGAGACTTGAGAAAGCACTGTGAGATCCTTTCCAAAGCGTTGTCACACTCTCAGAAATGTCCCCTGTGATATGATGGTGTCCATTCCCTGCTATGTGCTAAATTAGTTTCAGCAAAGAGTGCTATAGAGGTGTGCAAAAACCAAAAGTAATACAGTATGATGCTGACGCCAATCATCATGTTGACAGACAAGAGCCTGGAGACTCTTGGTTTTGTATATGTCGTTCTTTTCTTTTTCTCTTGGGCTTCCAGAGAAGCTCATGTCTGTCTGTGCAGAGCTTTCAAATTGTCCTCTCTTATCTGAAGAGGAATCTGCAGGAAGTCACAGAATCCCAGCTCATCTTGGCTAATTGAGGAGGTGTGTGTGTTGTTTGTAGCAAAAGGACTAAAGAAGGTGCCAAATGCTGCAGGATACAGCAGAACACGTCAGGACAAGAAAGGTAGGAGCACTGGCAAGACTGACAGACACAACACAAATATCTGAAGGAAGCAAACGCCAAGTGCAAAATGCCAGTGCACACACATCGCCCATACAGAAGCCGAAGCAAACACCCAGGGCATAGTTGACATTTAAACCATCCATCACATGTGAGCCAAAAGGCAGATGTCAAGGATGTTCAAACCTTGTGTGGGCACTGTTTGGGTGGTAAATGTAAACACTGTGTGGGTTTTTTGTGGCATGAATTCAGGTTCAGGACAAAATAAAATGGGTGTTTCACAGATTTTATCATCATATTTCATACATGTCATAACATGTCATTCTGGAACCGAAACAATGTTAACTGGTGGCTTGTTGTCATGGTCTCATCAATCCAAAAAATGTACTTTCCTATGTTTTTCTCCCTGCCTTCTTTTTCTGTGTTTCGGCTGTGGACCGCCAAGGCAAGTTTTGTCTAATTAAATGTATACATGCAGTAGTAGTTTGACTACCAACCACATTATTTGGGTGTTAGTCTGACTTTGAGAAATTAAATCAAGTAAATTTTCAGTTAGTCTAACATGTTTACCTGTACTGTATTTCATATAAGGTCAATGAGGCCACTTGTCCATTTTTTTCGGTAGCAAACAGAACCAACCAATGACGGTGCACCAAAGGGATGTGCAGCATCCAGTTGTGCGACATGAGAGACGGCTCCAAAGGGTGTCTTAAGGAGGTGATAAAAAGGTCTGTGACCTTCCACAAATGAAAGCTCCCCCCCTGATTTGTGAGCCACAGCCACGCAAAGTGTTGTTTGAGGGAGAGCGAGTGGGTGGTCTGTCACTGAGTTCATGCACCTTTCTCTCTACAAACAACCTAAATTTACATCTTTTTAATGGTCGCTGTGTCCACTAGCCGCTGTAAATCAAAAGAGAGGTTTTAACCTCTAGGAGCCAGCAGGGGTTAATGCTGAGGGCAACAGCCACTGCTGTTTTGGCCAAGGACTGAGCAAATGGACGCCCTTGAAAACAGCATGGCTCAGACTGTTAGAGCTCACATATGACTCAGTAGCATATCAGTGAAAATAAATAAGGATTAAGCATATTAAACAGAATGCAGATGAACATAAAATAATTTATACGAACCAACCATGCATCATGTGCCATATGAAATAATGGATGTCTTCTAAAAAAAAAAAACATGAAATCAATGAAATTTGTGCATCTTTTACCCTTTCGCCTCCATAAGCACAATACTTTTCGCACTGGCATTTTTCTCTGTTATCATAAAGGGCATTCACAGATAGTGAGCTCTCCTGGGCACAAACACACATCAGTGTAAGAGCAGCAAACTGTACCTGGCAAAGCCTAGTGCTTCTCTGAAAGGCCATCAGTGCACCAGGAGAATTGGCTTCTTGGTAATTGAGATCTGGGTAAACTATTTTCATCCATCTAATGACCATCTGAATGAGATCCCTGCCATAATAAGAGTCCTCTTTGACCAGATGCTGCAGGAGAACCAGGTGTCGGTCAGAAGCTCTCTTTTATTTTAGCGTAATTACAATTGTAAATGTGACTTGAATACAGAAAACACAATCAACTTTACTGGCTTAGGACTGGTTGTGATTATGCAAACAATAATAAGTGATTCTTTTTTTAGTGATCTGTGCACTAATCAGATTTTTAAAACATGTATGAAATGAAGTACTGTATATAGTTTTCCTGTGTTGTGTCTGCCGAGTTACATCCAACTCTCCAGTTGACTTTACAGTGTAAAATGAGGGAAATTGTTATTGATTGGAGCTTTCCAAGTGGCAATTTTTGACCTGTCACACTGTAATTCCCATTTGTCATTGCTTCATCAATGTTGATGGGGCTATTTCCAAACCAATTCTTCTAGCAAGAGAAACATGCACTTGACCTTATGCAACAATATAAAACATTGCTTTCCCTCCTACCATAAGTCACCATCCTCATATAGTGGAACTCAAATGAAGCTATTGATTATGCTCTTGCAAATATAGCTAGGTAAGGGAATGACATCACACTTAGAGATCATTGCACAAATGTACCCTAAATCACAAAAATGGAGGAGGGGTAGTTACCGGCATGGCCGTTGCTCCTTGCAAGGGTGAGTACTCATGCATTCACTCAGTGTTTAATCAATGGATAAAACTGTCTATCCATTCAAGTATTGATGTCCCCTATGACAACTGCTTATCCACGTAAAGCAGAGAGACACCAGAGGCCTTTCAATCATATGCCAGCTGAAGGTTGCACAGAGAAGAAGAGGCAGGGAGAACACATGAATCTCTAATACTGTATTCATGCCACATGCTCAATTATTCCAGCGCCACGATGCAAGTTAAAGGAGAGGAGGAGTCAATCACTGTAAACAGGGCACAGGTTCTTCACAGTGTGAGAGCTTAACTTGGTCATCCCCCCTCAATGGCAGTTAATCAATATGGATCGACTCCTTTTGATGTGCTGCCTCTGATCAACAACAATCCCTAACAACAATATAATTGCAACAACCATAATGGTGCCCATTCTTATCATCACACACAAGAGGAGAAGAAGGAGGCAGAATGAGAGGCAGCATTTGCCCTTTGGATTATTTCTCTATTGCTCTCCTGTGAACTCATTCACACGTGTGTGCATACTTGTATGTCATCACGCTCTGTGGTATTGCGGTATAGACACACAGTCCAGTCACCTTATTAACATCATGTTTAGACACATATCGACCTTACTGCAGTGACAATCAATCTGTGGTAAGGAAAAAGAGTGCATCCCAACATTGCCCAATGCCTGTAGGCCACCTTACATGTGTCTAAAAAAATAATTTTCCACTGCTATATCTGGAAAACACTAAATGATTGAATTAATATGAGCTAAATGAATTTGTTATTAACTACGAGGTAAACTATTTTTTTGCCCACAGCTGCATATAATATGCACAAAATCAGCACAGACTTTGATTTACTGAGTGCTAAAAGGAGTCGTTTAAGAAGATGACAGCATGAGCACATTCTACTACGACCAGGATCACTTAGCGTTTGATGACCAATATGGCTTCTTAATCACTCTGACGCCATGAACCTATGACAGATCTATGAGATGATGGAAATGACTGGTAACATAATAAAGGCACCCTTCCTCTCACTCAACATCCCTCGTATTAATATTTTCATCCTGTAATAACTAAAAGCCATTTCATTACTCATTAATCAGTATCTGGAGCTGCCGCTTTCAGTACACATAGAAATATGATCCTACGATTTTGCGGGAAGAGCGATGTATGACCTGCAGCTGGCGGGTAATAAAGCACAATATGCATGTTGTCTGTCAAGAAACCTTACCTAGACATACAAACATAACAGACAGATGAAGTGATATGCAGGACCCATTTCAAATAGTAAGACACAGACATTGCATCTTTGTTGTGTTTCTTCTAGGCCTCTGTGACAATCAATACTTAAAACAACAGCGAGTAAATATGTGGAATCAGCATCCATGAAGCAAAAAAAAGTAGCTAAATTGATTTGCAGAGGGGTTTGTTCAAGCATTCAAGGGATTCTAAACAGTGTACAATGTTACCAGTCAGATCACTCATCAAATCCATATCAAGCTGTGGGCTTATGAGTTTTGCTGTTTATTAAAGTGAATGACAGGTAAATAGGATAGGTCAGCATAAAACCACAACATCAGAAAATGTAGAGACACTGAATGTGATTTATGCGTATTGTCATCTGTGTCAAAAAGTGTGTATGTGTGCTCATGCCTGTGTGTGTGTTTGAGTGGGTGTGTTTAAATCAATGGTCATCCCTTGATAAAAGATGGCCTCATAAATCATTGTTTGTTGATCACTTGTCAGGAGGCAGGGGCCTTATGGCGTTCTCCTAATTATTCCAGCTCACAGCCCCGTTGGATGAATAAGGACAGGAATGCCAAAGCGAATCAAGACAGCGGACTTTACAGAAATATGGTTATAAAGGTGGTGTAGTTTGGATGGATAAGGTGGGGGTTGGGGAAGGGAGGTTTTGGGGGGGAGGGGGTCACTCTGTGTGTGGGTGGTAGGGTTGGTCAGGTTGAATTCGAGGGTGCACTGAAGTGAGAAATGTAGTGTATGAGATATCAGTCACACAGTTCCAGTGTGCTGAAGGACTCTGTCATGACAGGAACAAGCCGGCTGCCTGACTGAAATTGGACAAAAAAACAACTAAATCTGTTATTGTAACCATTCAGTCACTCCGATGCCTTGTATATCTCTTTAAACACAATTTGGAAACAGCTTTGATTCCACTCACTGTCAACCCCTCACTAGTTTAGGACAAGTAACCACAGTCCTTCTGGCTTTCACAGATTAATAAAGCATGACACTTACACCTGACAGTTGCCAAACATTTTCAATTTTTTTTTTTTTAATTCTTGTTTATGCACAAGTTATGTGCAAACACAGGAAGAAACTGTGCAATGACAAATTCTGTACATTATTATATCTAAGCAGTCAGGGTGTAGCATCAGTTGTCAGTGCCATTAACTTTTCAGCAGTAAGCAGGTCTCTGTCACCACTGACTAAATTGCTTTAAATGCATAGCAATTACATGGTTGAGGCTGCTCAAAAGATGACTATAGTTTCTGGACTGAGACCTAATGGGATTATTAGTGAGTTTTTGGCGAGGAGGGAACTTGCAGCTCACTGTAATATTGGAAGAGGGATTATATACTGCAATGATATATGGTAACAGCCAGCTGGTCCTCGTGTTAATTACTGGATTATGCTTTTTTAATTAAGAAATTTGTAAATGTGAGTTTAATAATTCATCAAATCACACTGGCACAAATTCTTCTTATACACTCGCTTTTCCCCTCTACACTGAATTTAATTTTCTTTTTCTTATTTTTTTACCTCAGTGGCTCCCATATGCAGACACGAAGGGACTAACACCTTGTTCATACCGAGTTTAAATGTGTTAGCTTGAGGCTTAAACATGGCCTTAGCATGTTTAAATCACACTGAGCATATCACAGAGGCCAAGCAGGCTGTTCCCTTTGAAATGCATTTGCAGCATAATGTGTGGTTCTGAAAATCAATGAGTAGTCTTCTTTTGATCACAGTAGTGTCCTTCATTTCATCACTCCATAAAAAATATGTCTAACTATCCTGCCACAGAGGTGAAAATATACAGACACAACATGCAGGGGTACAGTTGAACACTTGAGTCTTGTGTAAAAATTATTACTGTAAATGGCCAAAACAGTATGTCATATATGAAATGGATTTGTTGGTTGGTTAACTTGTAATTTTCTCCGCAGGATTTAATAAAGTTATACATAATCATGATGGGCAAGGACTGGATGCTTCATTATGTTTTCAGGAACACACTCGACCTGTAAATTTGCAGTCTTACAAATATTTTGGGACAACCGCAGTCACAGTTTAACTTGGAACTGAACTCTGAGGGTGTGTATAAGAAGGAGCTTACAATATTTCCGCCCTGACAAAACAAGGCTGACTTCATTTTATCCTGCTTTTAATGAATCTTTTTTTTTTTATCTTTCTTATCTATCTCACTCTTTTTATTTAGTTTCAGTATGTTTTTAAAACACTATTATGTTTGTCATGTCTGTGTAGTCAGTAAGATGTTGTTGAAGGATACCTCAGTCTTAAAAGTGCAAAACAAATCTACCTATGTGTACAGTAAAGGGACTTGGCTTGTTTGCAGCTGTCTCCCCTAATTGCACAATGTTGCTGTTGCCCCTGTCTGTCCTGAAATAAAACAAATCACTTCCTGGGTGCAGCTAATGAATACCATCACAAGATCTTAACCCTGCCATACTGAGAAACACACAAAGTCGTGTGGAGCTGATAGGCTTAATCTGCATTGAGTGAAGTCATTTGATTATAAACAAAAGTTATGCACTATATTTAAGTCTCGTCTTGAGCATCGTTAACATGCTAACTGGATGAGTCACAAGGATTAATCGGCTTGGATGAATGTAATGCTCTTTAGTAGAGTTTGTGTCCCCAAACAGCTGCTATTATGAGACAACATTCTGTGAGCTCATAGCTAAGAAGCTGAACCCTCTCTTGTTTCTGCTCCGGAGTTGCTTGCTACTGAATGCAAACATTCCTGTAATTTCCTATTCTTTAATCTCAATATATTGAGAATGTGCAAAACTCTTCATGGTGTTTGGAGGAAAAACTCAGGGTATGCAAAGGAAATAAATAAATACAGTATATCTGTTAAGTTGTGCAATGTGTCCATCTTAGGAACCTGCAACAAGAAATGATAAAGCCATCATGAGCTCCACATTGTTGAGGCAAGGTCCCTCTGCTGGAACTCCATAAACTGTCTGAGCATCCTGAGATATTTTTCTTATTCTATGGACACAATCTCTGTTTGGGACTTCCTCCTTTTATGAGCAGTTCTTCACAAAACCTTTAACTGCTGCAAACTTGGGTTTGCTTAAGATTGACTAGCCCAACGCAAAGGCAACAGCAGCATATTCCATCTGATATGAGACATCTCATCAAAGAGAAGCAGCTGTCGCATCGCATTAGAGAGGTTAGTGTGATATGTGTTTAATAATTTAGCCTGGCTCATAAAAACTGAATTGGCACTTGATAGAAAAATGTTAACCAACCTAAGGAAACACTCAAGTAAGGTAAAAGTAAAGGCATTGTGCTAGTTTTCACCTAAAAAAAGAAATATGGGATCTAATAATAATAATAATAATAACACCTTGTTAAAGTACATTGAACACATATTTGCACAAAAAACTATAACTTATAATAACTATATTCTTTTGGGTCTTGGATTAGGTATCCATGTTTTCATCAGGTCCAGTATGGAACATCTGGAGAAGGGAAATGTAGGTCATTCAGAACACCATCAAACAGCAGCAGTCAGTCAGCGGCATGTAGGCTCATGTTTGTCTCCTGTATCTGTGACGACATTCTCAACCGCCTGTGGGTATTTGAAATGACCCAGTGACAGCATTTCTCTGCTGTGCTCAACGAAATGAATAATTCTGACCGGCTAGGAGAAAAAGGTGTGTGTGTGTGTGTGTGTGTCAGCACTGTTTGTGTGTATCTTTGGTGAAGAGTGGAGAAACATGCCACATCTCTTCAGACACCATAACTTCAGTCCCCACCGGGTACAAACAATCTACAACCACATGGGACCTTCCACGGTGGCTGCGTGTGCCGCATTTGTGCCAGTAGTGCGTAAAATGTGTTTCTACACTGTCTTGCTTTTCACCTTGACCAGGCCACGTGTTCCTTTGGTCTGTGCCTCAAACTGTGTGCCGTGATGGGAACCACTGGGAAGCAAATAAAATCAACTTAAGAATCTCACCATGAGGAGATGGGAGCTGCCAGCTGTGTGCTGAAAACAGTTCCATGAAATACACTGTTCCTTGCTTGCGTCTTAACAGTGTTTAAAATGTGGCTTTTTTTGTGCTGTATTTTCATGAATATAACATTTCTTTATAATGGATATACATTCAGCATGATGCATATGAATTGTTCATCCACATACACATCCATGAATTATTCAGCTCTGTGATTCAGTTTGCCCCTTTGGGGGGGGGGGGTCAACATGCACTGGAGGGCAAAAGGGAAGGGATGTCTTTTTAGTCCCATTCAGGATCCTGGCACATTTTCCTATAGACTCTTCATTTCTCACAATAATATCCAAAGTTATCTAGTCTACATGCAGTTAATGGATTTTTTGGCAGGAGTTGTCATTTTATAAATGCAGTCCTAAAAAGGCATTACTTTATTTGAGTGTCTCCTTCAGTAATCAGTGAGGTCACATAACTGGCCCACATTTCATGTTTCTGGTTTTGCAAAAATAAAAAAAGGAAAAAAAGAAAAGCAATGGTTTACCAGAAAGTAAATCAATGCATTTGGAATAATTCAACTGCAAATGTTTCCTATAATTTGAAATGAATGTACTTATATTGAACATATAATAGATTACAACATATGGTGTCATTCGACAAAAAAATCTAATCATCTCTATGAGTTGAAATTAAAAATGTGTTAATTTGACTGATTGCAGGACATAATCATTATATTCAACAAAATAACATCTGTTTCCAAGAATATTTTTCTCATCTTTTCCTCACATGCGCGCACATTTAAATCACACAGAACGTTTTATTAACAGACTAATGCTGTTTAAAATCATCTCATAAAGCAAGGCTGTTTACCTCCATTCACATTCAAAATTACTTATGTTGAGTATGTTATTTCTCACACTGGCAGAGCTGAGGAGAAAGCAGAGTGCCTGCTATCAAAAACCTTGCAGGATAGCAATCATTGGAACCTTAGCCCACTTGGTAAGAAAGCCATGCTTCCTGTATAGGGCCCCAGAGGATTCAGTGTGCTAATTATTTACTGAAGCAGCAAAGACTATCAAATGAGACCCTGTGTCGACTCTAACTGTGAGGGGGTACCCTAACAATGTAACCTGGGTAACATGCAAATGGATGGAAAGAGGGGGAAGGCAAGAAAGTGAGAGATAGTGGGAGGAAGCAGAGGGGGTGTGCAAAGTTCATTGGTGAGTCAGGAAAGGTGGGGCCACTGAGGGGCACAGCAGCAGAGTATTAGATTTCAGATGCATATGAATGACCAACTGCTGGCTCTGCTCTTGCTTTAGGGGGGAATTGCATGGACTCCCCTTGAGCAGCAGTTTTGAATCTAGATTACTGCCTGACTTAATCCCGGGGTGTGGAGGTAGGGGGTCATGAATGTCTGAAGTTGGTGTCATTAAATTAAAATGTTGCAGAGGAGCAGACACCTTCCCTTGACTGAGTTTTATTACAAACACACTACAGTGCTGTGTGTGACATGATAAGAAACTGCTCAATCGTTTACTTGAGACTAGGTTTTAGAAATTTTTTGCAGCACTTGTATTAAGTTTGTGCATCTCACCAGCAAAAGACCAAACAAAGAAATGATATGATCCCTCAGACAAACTCAGCCACACTCACAAACTTAACAGAAAACATAAAAGAAGAACAAAAATGGTGGGAGGCCGTGTTTTCAAATCCATGCGCCTGGGCAGGAAGCCAAACTTCTCTTTCCTCAACAGAAGCGTTCATACATTCAGAGAGCACAGAGCTCAAATAATGCACTAATATCCACTCCATTTGATTAGACAGCAACAACATTATCTGGTCAACAACTACACCCTGTATAAACACACAAGGACAAGTGAATTACAAGCCATAAATATGAAACCAAATAAATGCAATGTAATAAAAAAAGAAAACATACTCTAATCTGGATTTAAATACGATTTCACTTAAGAACCAACACACTATGAACCTGCTGGACCAATTTTGTGGGCTTATGACCTTTTTTTTATTGAAGAGTGCAAGGGACTCCCACAGCTGCTGTAAAACTCCAAGATAAATATCGAGTGAGGAT
>JAFBJR010000096.1:930704-963477 GCA_016785285.1 Brachirus orientalis
GTTTCAACTATTTCAAGTTGTAATCACAATGAATCCAATACAGTGGCATTTTTGAAACAGAAAACACTCTATTTCTTTTTTCCCTTACACACCGAGTGGTGCAGACAGAATCTTTATCTAACACATACTCAAATCCAAATCTGCAAAAAATGGCAACCGGGAGAGTTCATTTAATTAATAAAATTCTCTGAATTTGGTTTGAAAAGAGAAGCAGGTGTGAAGTGGAGTCCCTCTCCTCTCGAGAGATAATTCACATGAGTGATGTGTGACCTCCAGCAGCTCCCCACAAAAAGAGTGACCTTCTCCCAATGAGATCTTATCATGTGTCAGAACCGATTCTGGGTGGAGTGATTGAACTGTTTGTTTCTGTGCCAAAAAAAGACTACAGCATTGCCATCTTAAACTGCTCGCGACAACCTGCTGATGTGTCTGCTTTCAGTGCAACCACTCCTCCTCCAAACTTCTTTTCAACGTCTCATTACCTTTGCTACATAATAAAAAAAAAAAAAACTGCAATGAAATTGTGACTGGAAAATTAGGCAGCAGCTGACCGTGCAGCTTCCAGCTCCACACTTATTATCTGTTCCACTGCCTCTTTTGTATCCAGGAGAAGTACGTCTGAGTTTAAATCAGATTCTTGTGAGCAACACTAATTTTCCCGCTCTTTTCATTCATCTATCGCCATCATTCTCATTCAGCATGTTTCCATGCACAGTTATGTCAACTGGACTACTGTCCTTGTCCCTGTATACAAGCACTAGTGGGGAATCAATGTGTTGACTGAAGTATGTCCACCTCTGCTCGGGGGCTTAGTTTTAGTCAGTTTCCAGTTTAGCTTAACTAGTCGTTGACACGTTGACCAGTATCAAAGTCCTCCGTGAACCTCTGAGCTGGCAGAACATTAACAATCTTGTCAGTTCAAAAAAAATGCCATGTTTTTGACCCTGTTGTCGTATTTTTCTGTATACCACTTCCTCTGTTATTTCCAGATTTAAGCCAGGAGTGGGAACTATGTTGTGAACACAGACCAGCTTGAGTCCAAATCTGGTCTGACACTCAGTATCTGGATGTGTTAGTTTGACTTTGACGAATTTTCTATTTCCTATTTAGTACAATTTCAGTCACACTAAAATGTTTACATGTTTTTTTAAAGCCTGGTCAGACTAACACAATAATTCTTGTTTTCTAATGTCACATAAAAGTACTGAGTCACTCCCTTACAATTTGCATGTGTGTGTGCGTGCACATGTGAGTATCTGCCAAAGTGCTAAAACACCATAAGGGAATTAGGCCTGAGCCACCCCCCTTTCTCACAAATGTGAAGGGATAGTAAATATCAGTGCGGCAGATGGGGCTGATGCTTCCTTTCTGCCTTCCTCCAGAGCAAATGGATAGCCATCAACAGCAGCAGGAGTCGCCTCAGGCCAAGACCGGAGCAGAGGACACAGGGACTGGACTGTTGCTCAGCCAAGCAATTTTTCAGACAAATTCTCCCTGACTATCAGCAAGGGAACTGCACAAGAGTAGGAATGACTACTCACTGCATAAGGTCATTATATCCAAGATTTCATGGTGAACAGGCATCTCAGAATCCAGATGAGAAAACATGTAGTTTTCTCATCTGGATTCATAAGATAATAAATTATATTTACGGTCCAAATAGCCTTTTTTTCCCACCTGTTATGGTTCATATCACAGGACACACAGGGGACCAACTGCTGGTGTGTCATTTCAGTGCTCTGTCACACAGCTTGCAGGATGTGTAAGGCACTGGCGGTGCCTAACAGCATGACATGCTTGTATAACAGAGCAAGAGAGGAGCCTGCTAGGACAGAAACGGTGTCAGTGCCATCCTGATCTCCGACAGCAGATCTGGAGCAGATACCATAAATCCTGTCTACTCGTCAATTAACAGACAGTAAACAGGTTTAGATTTAGGCACGGCGGCGCACTCTTATTGTTGTTATGAAACCTCCAGCATGGAGAGAGCATATATTAGTATTCCCATAGCAATATCAGACAGTCTCCCACTGGGAGAGGAGGACCACGTGTGGCTCAAAGATGACACAACATGGAATCTTTCTGCGCAGTGGCATAAGCTAAGCAATGATGTAATGCTTCTGAGCTCACGGAGTTCGAGTCACTACACAGAAGAAAAAAAGATGTGGGGAAATCATAACTGGCAGTATTACTGGTTTTAACATCAGTGTGCATTTTAGATGTCGACAAACTGGAAGATAAATGTTCAGCCCCCAGTTCTATGGCAAAGTTCTCCATATAGGTGTCATGCACAGCACTTGACTGTGACATGAATGATTTAAAAACAAGGGATTGGAAATTACTTTCTTTTGCCACCACAGTACCCCACACTGCTAGATTCCTGAGAGAACGTTATCCCAGTCACCGTCTCCTGAGCTTTCTAGATTTCCATTTATTTATTTAAGGAGGAAATAGAAGGAAATTTCAACGGGTCACTAATTTCATTTCAACATGTACCGGTGGCATTAGCCCAGAGCAGATATTTCAGAGGAACACAAAATCAATGTTGAGATTCTATTGGGAATAGCCCTGGAACCCATTAGCAACTTTGACCAATAGGTCAGGTAAAGTAATAGCTAGATAAATGTTTTATTACAGATTTGCAAACTGGCTTAATGGGGGGGCTTGTACCTGTGCAGCCATGCATGGCAAATATTCATCATTAGATTCTATTGCTGTAATGAACACAATTACTCTGTGGCCAAGGCCTGTGGTTCTTTATATATGATCTGTTAAAGGTGGTTCCCTTTAAGCAGGCCTCAGAGGAGACAAAAGGTTGCATCTGTGCAAACAACAGACACTGTGAAGATGGTATCACTGCCATTAATGTTATTATATGTGATATATGTTTTTGCCTCACTAAATGCATTTTATATGATGTCATACATCTATGCCTGAGATGTGTTTCACTTTTATTAATTCGTGTGATGAATGACTGCCTTATCAGGGACGAACAGTCAGCTGCGGCTAATACTCAGACCGATACAGCTGCTAGAGTAGCTACTGTCACTATCAGTCTCTGCTGTGATACACTCAGCTCTGGTGATACACAGTATTACTATTATATCCATGTATGTACTGTATATATGAGTATTAATACAGTACCTTTTTATTAATGTTTTTCAATTGATTTTTTTCAGTGTTTGTCGTACATGCTTGTGGGATTTCTTTCCTTCTTTTAGTTTCCTGAAGTCTTTTAGGGTATTAAGAAGTAATGTAATATAAAAAAAACTGTGGTTCTCCAACTGACAGCCACTGGAATAGCTATTTTAAACCATCTTCACTATTCGCACTGACCTACTACCCCTGATCCCAGTATACACGCATGTCTAAAGTCTAAGTCTAGTAACATTATAAAAGATTAGTGAACTTTGGCCCTCTTGAGTTTACTTTTACATATGAATTATGCTTCTCTAAAAGTCCCCACCATATTTTCCAGAGATTAAACAGTATGTGCTGGGAATACATGCCATTGTTTATCCCTGGGTGAACATATGTCTCTTTCAGGCATTTTTTCAGCCCTCTGTTTGCAGAGCTCCCTTGCTGTTCTGTGCCGGACTCAGTGCTACTTTTCTGAATGGAAGCCAGACAGACCAAGAGCTGCCACATGCTGAGTGGAGCCGGCTCTTGTTTCCAGGCCCGTCTCCAAGGGAACCACTGTGCTCACCAATCACATCGCTCAGCGCATGTAAGCGGGGAATTCAATTTCTTAAAGCTGCAGTGTGCATTTTAAGAGGGGTGGGCAGGGAGAAAAGTTCGGCAGAAACAGTACATTTGAAACAGTAAATCACCTCAACACTGTAGTTTACAAGTTTTCCTTTTTTCCATTTTATTAAATGTGAATTCACATGTTAGTTTGAGCCCATCCATTTAAGAGTATCCACCTACATACAAAATAGGCATCATTCTGTCATCACATCCTTTTCAAACGCAACAAATAACACATTTGTGTACATATATTCACAAACTGAAAGGACAGTCGATGGTGGTAGGTACTTATTTATTAAAAGATGAGTCAAAGACAGATTCACACTTGGAATGTGAAGTAACTACTGCCTAGAACTTCCAACAAAATGTCTTGGCATATAATTAGGTCATATTCCAAAACCTTTTATCAAACAGACTTCATATGTAAGACCCACATAAAAATAAAAAATATCTGCTTTTTTAAGTGCAAGAAATAAAAAATACAGGTTTATGGTTAATGTTTTAAAAAAAGAAGGCAGTCTTCAGTTTTAAAATAAAGTTTCATTTCATGAAACAGGGCTATGGAATGTTCTTTTTTGCTTGCCTGTTAAACTAATGCCAGACCACCACTCTATCAGACTATGATGCCCTTTTGCAGAACTAATTTTCCCCAAAAATTTCAGTCAGATTTGAACTGTTTTGGTATCAATTGTGCCCATAACCCAATCTAGTGTGTGGGACAACATTCAAATCGTTATATTTTTCAGTTTATAAAGTATGCATCACACCATGAGGCCATATTTACTGTTTTGCATCAGTTCCAGCTGATTTGTTTATTTTTTTCTGCCTTGACAGGCTTCAGCATCATAACATGAAATGATGTTGACAGTGCACAAGTCTGTTTTTCCATCACTTGCTACAATTGTTGATGGTCTGTATCTTAAGAGTATATATTGCACAAAAAATGAGGGGGGAAAAAACAGTATGTGCCATAAAAAATACCAAAATCCAGTTTCACACCTGCGATTGGGACCCATCCACATATCACGAGTATGATATACATAAACTCCTAACTTTACTATATTACAGTACATATACAATCTTGAAACTAGTTCCAGCTCTGAGGTATGTGTTCCCCATGATGCCATTGAATCGTCTACAAATACTCAACAAATCTGCTCTACAACTGTACAAAAAACCTAGTTTAAAATCACAAGGCATTTTTGATGCAAGTTTTAATTTAACTTAATCCTTAAAACCAGGACTCCCTTGCATGCTAAAAACAAATGATAAAGGGAAGAAGTGCCTGAAACTCACTGAAAGCACAGTAAGAACATTCCCTTTTAACTGTACAAAAATATGCCTGAAAATATCTTACTTTTCTTTTAAAAAGATGAGGTCTGTTATGTATCAAAATGTTTCCCTCCACACCTGTATTCTGCAGAGGTTTAGGCTGCTTAATTTACCAAAACCAGGAGGTAAACGAAAACAGTTACAAAAAAACAAACATTTGCGGCATTTAGAAATTACATAAACCGTTGTAAAGGAACATCCTGAACAATTGTCAGTTCACAGATTTGCTTTGAGTCAGTCCACAGTCCGTTTTCAGCTCCCTGCAGTTTGATTTTATTTTTTTTTGTTTGAAGAGGACAAGATGCATAGAAGTTCACATGTTTTTTTCCCTTTTGTGGTCTGTTTCAGCTGAACAGTAATTTCAGACCTATGAGGGAAAAATCCATAAAACCCTGTCATGCTGCCAGAAAAAAAAGTCTGCAGACTTTGCTTTTTTTTTGCTACCAGCTTCATAAGCATCTCATTCCTCAAACCTCACCTCACCTCCTGGTCCTCTACCTTCCTCCAGGACACTTCAGAGGACACACGGGAGGCAGGACTTAGGACAACTTGACCAGGACACGTGTATAATTTCATTGCTCCCTTCTCTGTTATTAAAGAGGAACTTTTCTCCCTCTTTCTCTCTTAATTCAGTACGTGAAGACCAGGTCGGAAAAGTTCGCCTCCAGCCAGTCCCCGGCAATCATCTCACTCAGTTCTGGCGTGCAATAATCTGGGAATTCAAAGTGAGAGCCCAGGCTGCCCTCACTGAAAGAGTCCAGGTCCTTATCCACAAGAGACAGGGAGAGGTTTCCTGAATTGGGGTTGCCCAGCTCCGAGCCTGGGACGCTGGGGGCGAAATTTAAACTAAAGTCAAACAGCAAATCGTCCGCGTCCTCTCCGGAAGAGGAGCTGCTGCTGCTGCTGGAGGAGGAGGAGGAGGAGGAGGATGTGGAGACCGACCTGGAGGATGCTGGTGAGACAGAAGCAGCGTGCAATGCGCTCTGCTTGGTAATGTTTTTGATATTGTAAAACAGTCTGTTATTGTTGTTCCGCACTTCTTCGTACATGCTCGTCCCCTCGGACTCCGCCGACGAGCTCAAAGTTGGACTCGCGGGAACTTTGGCTACATTGTACGGCCTCAGCCGCTCCTCGTCCCCGGGCTTAATCCCCATCCGGTAGTCCTCTTCGTAGTCGTCGTCGTCCTCCTCGTCGGTGAGCTCACTTTTCACCGTCTTTGCAACTTTTAAGCTGGGAAACACACAGTCCTCGCTGCTGTAGCCGTGTGAGGACTTGGAGCCGCTCTTGGTCTTTATCTTTGAGCACTTCTTGCTGGGATTCTTTGTTATTTTGCCGCACTTCTCCGGAGACGGTGCTGATGATTTTGAAGAGTCGAGCTTTGGTTTTTTCTTGGGTCTGTACTTGTAGTCAGGGTAGTCAGCCATGTGTTTGAGCCGCAGCCTCTCGGCTTCTCTGATGAACGGGATCTTTTCGCTGTCCTTCAGCATCTTCCACCTCTTCCCCAGGCGCTTGGAAATCTCCGCGTTGTGCATGTCCGGCGACTGCTCCATGATCTTCCTCCTCTCGATTTTGGACCAGACCATGAATGCATTCATGGGTCTCTTGATGTGACCGGTGGCTGTCTTGCACCAGTCCGGGTTTATCGCCACGGGGCTGCATGCCATAAATTCACTCTCCTCGGAATCCGTAGCCTCCCTGGACATGCTCCCGTCCGTCTCGCTGTTGTCTGTGTGCTGCACCATTGTCCCGTGTTTCAAGTCACTTCTGTGTCCGGACGCTGCAGTGTCTAAAACAGCCTCCACACACACCGCCAAGACCGCTCAGCACTCTGCGTTTGCGCCGGATTCGTCCACGTCCTCTGCGTAAATGTATGTCTCAAGCTCTGCACTCTTTTTCCAGAGTTACAAACTGCCTTCTTAACTAGTTATCGGCTTTTTCATCTCCCCTGCGTCACACACTGCCACCCAATCACGTCCCTTCCACTCCGCCCTGCAGACTCTATCCAAGACTCCCCTTAACCCTTTTATTCCTCCCTCCCGTGCGCTCATTGGAGTGGAGGTGGGGATTTGTGGAACACAGTGTCTGGGGCAACACGCCGGGCGAGACAGGCATATTAAACACACAGTTTGCACTGAGCGCTCCTGAGATCTACACCGCTCACCGCTGCACGCACTTGACTACAGCATGTTTATTTATTTTTAAAAGTGAAATAATAATATTAATGATAATAAATGATGTTTTCCTGCAGACAGACCTCTGTATATCTGTGTCTGGAGGAAAACATGTAGGCTGTGTGATTATTTGCTCCCTCACTACCCTGTCTTGAATACTGAGGGTGGCGCTTGGACACTGTTGAAGGCGCGTTGATGCGTCTGTGCGCCTGCTTCGCTGCCTCACTGTCTGCTGTACAAGGATACATTATAGCAGCAGGTAATGGCTTGATTCTTGCGTTAAGTTTGGTATAGCCTCACGCCTTTATCACTTATCTCTGGGTGACCAAGTGTTAACACATTCATTTCGCCTTTTCCTGTTTATTTCTTGGTCCACATTTGAATACCAGAAATTAGGTCAGTGGTACATTGTGCTGTAGAGGTCTTGTTTATAGTGCTAGTGAGCTCCCGAAACACCCTCTTCATTATAATTCAGCTCCAAGCAAAAACACATTAAACAAACACGACTTATAAAGTGGAAGTGTGATTGCACGTACTGCATATAAAGTCACGTTTTACACAAATCTCAGAATCATAGGCAATTACAAATATATGCTATGATGTCATAGAGTGTATCTTAAAAAAAAATGAACATGGTTCCCTGGTTGTAAAGTGAAATCATGGCAATGTTTGTAACCAGATTATGGCAAAGTTGATGTCATGTCTTATTGAAGACCTAAAACTAGTAAGACCTCAGGATTCCTCTGGAACTTGTTTACTAACAATATAAATCAAGTGAGAATCGCACAGGGCAATATTTCAATAACAGTATAATACAATTTTTTTAACTTTCACTCAAAAACAGATATTAGTCTTCTTTAATCATGATCATCAATCATTATCGACTGATCAGAAAATGTTTATCATGATAACTTTTTCTGCTAAATCACTCGGCCTTAAGTGAGGCTTAGTCTCATTTTCCCACAGACTTTGCGTAAGACAAGTACTGCTTCAAACTGGAGGAGTAATTTTCCTACACTGTGTATGTTTGGTCACTTATCCATTGGATGTAATGCTCGTGTGTGACACATGCAGGCAAAGCAATAGCAATCATTCAGATGGCATCATTTGACTGTGCAGACTTGAGCCGAGTTCATACAGTCGAGCATGGATGCGAGGCTCCCTGCTGATTTTGCTCTGTCAAGAGGCTGTGTATATGCATCGAGCTGGCGTCTACTGCACCCCTCCTCCCCGCTGGCTCTGGGTGGTAGCCAGCAGTGCTATTGGAGGCTGGGGCGATAAGGCCTCCTGCCTTTTTTCTCTCTGCTTCGTCCCCTAGAGGGCAATCACTTACCCTTTTGAAACCCTCCCCCCACCTAGCCACCTTATTTTCCCCAGCTGGGCCTTAAGAAGTGTCTCTGATACAGAGAGAGTTAGATAGAAAAGCAGAGTGAGCAGAGCAAGGAGACGGGTAAAAGGGGGCACACAGAAAAAAGGACAAGGGTAAGGAGATGGAGGCAGTTTTAGGGAGAGAAATGCTCAAAGATAGAGGGGCCTTTGACTTCTCATCCTAGGAGAAGTGAGGCAACCTTCTGTCTGTGTCTCGCTCAGACAGAGATAGGACTGAAATGCTTTATCATGACCACCCTGTGCTGATTAAGCCTTATCAGATATATGTGTCAGAGCAGGAGTCTCTGGAGGTTGGCACATGCACATGCAAGTTTTACTGTCAGCATCTGTTTTTTCCCCCGATGGATTCATGCGAGGGGTATTTGATCTCCCGATCATTGCAGATGTGGGTAGGAGAGGTTATTTCAAATAAATTTATAGCGTTGTGTCACATACAGGTATAACTTATGAGCACAAATTCAAGGAAATTGCACATTCAAGTGTGATATAGAAAAAAAGAAAAACATTCTATGTATCAGTTTGACTGAATTTTCCAATAATGCACTTATACACGCACAGAAAAAAAAAATACAAAGTGACCGCGTAACCTGCAGTATCGTTCTTGAACTGTTTTTTTTTAAACCCCATTATGTCCCTTGTCTGTCTCATCCCAGCCTGCTCCAGCCAACCTTATCTCTTTATATGATGGTTTAATGCTGGACATGAATCACAGGACTGCTTAATGATGAGCATGCAGGGTGGTTGTCCTGCTCATTAGCATGGCTCATTATTGGCTGTGAATGAGGTGCTGGTGTCAGCCTATGAGTCATCATAGGGAGGGTCTCATCGCCATGCCTGCCTAACACACACTCACTCACACACAACTACCCTCCCCCGACAGCCGCTTCACACCCACCCAACTGCCTCATTCAGTGATCGGGAGTAAGAGAAAGGATGGAGAGGGAGTTGTGGGACAGTCACACATGTAGTGTTCTCATTTCATTTACACTCGAGAGATTATATATATGATTAAACAGTGAAAATACAGAGAGCTGCATTATCACAGTGTGATTTCTAATACCATTCACTTTCCAATATCCCAAAGGCAAATGTTTTTAATGCTTATTGTTTATTTGTTGCTTTTTATGTCAAGGGAGAGGACATTTTATTCCAGAGCAATGGAGTGTTGAATTAAGTGATGGTTTTCATGCCCAAACATCGAAAGAGCATTTCAGGGGAAACAAATCCCTTTGCATTGCTTATCTAAAAGCCCCCCAAAGCAGCTGCTGCTCTCACAAAGGGTCAGTGAAGCGTTAGATCAATACTAACCCTGACTAGAGGCTATCTGATGCTCAAAATGCATGGATCCATCTCCTCTGCATAGCCGTAAGACAGGTGTGGACTTCTGGAAGCCACTATCTGATGGCTTCACAATGGTTGGTGGGGGGTGGGGGGCTAAAGCGGGTGGTGAGGAAAGGGGGTTTGTTTTGGTAGCACATGAAAACACAAATTAACTTTTCTCTTGACAGACACATTCTTGAGTATTCTGTGTACTCAGGTTACAATGTTTATTGCCATGCAGTGAATTGTAGCACAGTTACTTAATGGTAATGCTGTGCTTTGCATATAGTTTATGTTACATATTCCATCAGTTTTCAAGTTGTGTAAGATAAATTCAGACATCTTTTTCCATGCAGACTCAAAGTCCTTTCTATCCATTTGAGGGTTAGGGTGAAAACTAAAATCTGCTCTAGGATTCTGTTTTTAAAATCTGTTTTAGGATTTATAGTTTGTGCGCTTGTTGCCAGTTTCTGCAACCCATTTTGTTGTCCTAAATTGTGAGATGACAATAAAACGAGTCATATCAGCTGCAACATAATTCATTTTGCTGGCCCCTTGTCAATATGGTTTCATTCGTCAAAGAACATGCTCATCTTCTCTTCCTCTCTCCCTTTCAAGATAAGAAGAGCTCTGACAATGAGGAGGATCTCACAGCAGTTTGGAGTTTGTTGTTTTACCACAAGTGTTTGGTGCCCCAGAGGCCATTTTATACATTGTTGCTGCTTTACATTTTCAACTCAATGCAAATGTATCTCAAATTCTTTGTTGACCTCCTTGATGTGGTCTGTGTCTCTAAAGGCCTAATGCTTAGCAGATACTTGAGACTGGAGTATCTTGTCGTGAATGTAAACAGCCAGTGCTTGAGTACTTTGCTGGACTGTTTGTCGCAGGGGCACACAAATACAATCAAAGGCCTTAACTGCAGTTACTCTGTGTAGACTTGTACATGCAACAAGCCTTTCCTTATTTAAATGAAGCAAACACTATTCTGAATTAAGTTTGTGTGACTGCACTAAAGTTTTATTTGTACATTTGCAGCATGAATGAGAACTAACTTCTAAGCGAGAAACATTGCTATATTTATCACGGTAACAGTGATATACACAGGTAGATACACAGGACACCTAATTAAGTGGCAGGAGTGGCACCCCTGTGTGTTTTTTTGCTGCTGTAGCCCATCTATTTTGATCAAGTGTTATTTCAGTTAATTCCAAAATAGAACCACTTTGGCCATTTCCCTCTGACCTTTGGGATCAACAAGTCACGTTTGAGCAGAAAACTGAATCTCACTGGATATTTTCTTTTTTTGGACTCTGTAAACACACGAGACTAAATCGCTTTTTTCACCATTCTGCATATAGAAGTGCTCAGAATGACCCATATACATTTAGTTGCTGCCAGTAGTTTAACGCTCAGTAGTAGGCATAATCTGCACTTAGATGATTTACTTTTTAATCACTACATTTTGCTGACTCCTTCTTCTTAAGTAAAGGACGCGAACACCTCATCCAACAGTGATAGTCAAACCATTTTCAATACCCTCTTGACTAAATACTCAGCCAACCACTTCAATATGCATTAAACCCAGAGGATGACTATAAACTATGAGCGTAGCCAGTGTGAGCCTCAAGGATCAGTGTGGGTGTCGGACATTTGCAATTTGTAAGTGAATACTTTGCAACTGAAGCAATTTTTATACTCAGCACTGTGATATATGTGAAACAGCAATGTACTAGCTGGCTACATTTAATCACTGAACAGGTGAGAGCTGTGTGAATTCAGTTTTTAAAAAGTGCAAAGAGTTTCCTGCCTGAGTTCCTGTCTTTTCCTCACCCTCTTTTCACTTCACACACAGCAGCAGAAATCCACTGTAGCCTGAAGGAGATGACATCATCCTGGAGACACTCTGCCTTACACAGTACAGTATGTTCTACAGTAATCATATTGCCATGTCATTCCCCATAAGCTGCGGCTATTTAAATCCTTTAATTATATACCAGCAGCAGTGAAGCACTGTTTATTGTAAAAGTCCAGTGTAGCTAGTTTTGTATTGTACATAGTGCCTTGTGTTAATAAACTTGTGTGGAGGAAAAGGCCTCTGGCACTCACGGCCACTATAATGAGACTGTGTTTAGTCTGGAGACTGTGGACTAATGCTGATGGATTGTATAGCTATAGGTCAGGTCTTGCTCTCTTTCTCACACACGGGTGTAGACTATAGAATGAGCAAGGGAAGGTTTCATTTGTATGACTGTGAGACATGATAATCCAACATAAAGCTATTGTAAGCATGTTAATAAGAGCTAGATACAAACTTAACATCATTACTTTAAGACACATAAAATGAGGAGTTTACTGTTATTGTGTTTGTCATTTAGACACTGAAATAAAATCTAATATCAAAACACCGCCTGTCTTGGACAAACAGCTCACATATAAACAACAAGCAGTCGATTTCCACGAAGTGAGGGGCTTTTCCCACTGAAGTTGTGCTATTCTGCCTCCCTGCAGACCAGCCCAGACTTGCCCCCTCACAAGATAAGATAGTGTTGACTACAAGCCACTCTGTGGAGAGACTTGTGAGAGGCCTCCACTGTGCTTAGTCACCCTCAGACGCATCCTGTGCTCTGAAGTTTTACTGGTTTATGATCTTTGCACCACCAGTTGAATAGTGACAGTTCAAAGCAGCATGACAAATTGAGAATCCATGCCCCGTGGACAAATCTCTGGCAGCATTGTGTTAGGTCCTTAAGGCTTTATAATTAGAAGGCAGAATAGCCCAGAGTTAAAGTCCGAGACTATTACTTGTATTTTGCTCTTGATGGTTCCCTCACATTGCTTTTAATGATATTCATGGTTAACTGATTACTGTAAACTGCCTTAATAAACTCTTATAATAACTGCACAATAATGGTTGCAACAGTACTGTCCCTTTAAGCTCTGTCCAGGCTAACTGTTGAAATATTATTGGATCTCTTGAACCCAACTCTAACACAATAGAAGACTATGGTGGCTTACCTCTAACTGTTTATTTCTCAGTTGAAAAATTAATGAATTGGATTTAGCCACAAGCTTCAACATGGCTGGACAAAAACGACATTGCGAAAATCAGCCGCATCAATCAGGCTTTAACCTTGAAAACAAAAACAGGATGAAATGGACCCACGGAGAGACAAACACCTGAAGTAAATCCAAGCATTCACTCTTGTTTGAACAGTGAGCAGATAAGATAGCTCAAAGTTATCAGCCCCAAGATGAATTCCCAGCCGAACCCCTAGCCAAGGTTTCATCAATGCAGTGGGAGGGAGAAAATCAATCCCTCAAACCACATATTGTGACAAATAACCACCTAAAACTGAAGTGAAATTAGTTGTACCTTCAGCACCTTTATTCAGTCGGTAACAGGCCATTTTAAAAAGACAAAAAAACAATGTGAAGAAGTTTTCTGATCCCTGCCTGATGATAAAACATACACCGGACAACTTTGTCAACATAATTAAAATCATGTGGGCCAGAATGAAAACATCCATTTTTTTTTCCATTTGTGGGGCCAACTCTGGTGATGTCGCACACCACTCTGAAATCAGATACAGTAGCCTTTGGCCTTTAATCTCCCCTGCTCACTCATCACATTCATGCACTCATTCACTTTGGTATAAAATGAAAACTGCTGCTTGAGAATGTATTGTCTTGTATGTAGATTCTGACCCCCCTTTAAACAGTAAAAGTCTATAGAGAAGGTCATTTCAATAACAACCTTCATAACGCTGGCTGAATCACAAGTTATATATTTATGTTCTGAGCAGATGTCTTGAGAGACCAAATGGTGCCATAGAAAAGGAGAAAACTTCAATGGAGTCCTGTGACTCTCTTTTCTCTTTTGCATTACATATGCACATATAGACTAGTATTTTTCCCCAACATTCCATCCATATCAGAGGCTCAGTATGTCCTCTCCATATACTGACTCACTGCCCTTTCCTTCACATCACTTAAGGATTTCTTAGACAGGCTTCAAGAAAGATTTTCATAAATGTCCTCCTTTGCAAATCCTCCACATCCCTCTGTGTGCTTCCAGAGCTATCTCTATCTTAACAGTAAAGGTTATTGGTGGAGACTTACGGATATGGAAAGGCTAAGCTGTGTGCAAGGCTGAGTGTTTAACAACTATCTAGAAATCAATAATAGAAGGTTTGGTAATGAGTGTGTCAAATCACAGTCATGCACCAACTCAGGTGTGGCAAATCTCAGAGCTTTCATGGGAATCTTCTTAGGCATCTTTCTGGGGTAAACAAGTTGAAGATCTGGCTTTTGAAAGTTTGGGGATTTTGTAAAAATATTTAGCACTTCAAATGTTAAATGCTAAATTTTAGATATGCGTGCATGCAGCAGTTGATTGTACATAAACACTGATTATATAAAAGAGGCAACAGATCCATTTATGTCCCTAGCAACTCCAGTTGGATTATTGTTTGTTAATGCATGGAGATGCTGTAGTAGCAGGCATGCTGGTGCAGTATCATAATAAATAACCCAGTGAGAGAAAAACAAACAAACAATAGTTTCCCAAGTTGATGCTACTTTCTTAATTGTTTTGGATACAGAATAATGTCCCTTTGTCCTGTTAATAATGTTTTTTTGAGGAGGCAAAATTGCATCTGGGAGAGAAGAACATAGAGAAAACAAGACTTAAAGGCGATTTGGGATGAATGATTTGACAAAAAATATCTAATTGTAATATGATTTGAAATCAAGCCTCCGTTCAGAAGTCACTGCATTATAGATTTAAAATATGACAAAAGAAGATACTGTCAAAATATTACTCTGCTCTATATTATAAGACAAGGATGAGAACTTAAAGATATAAACTGCTTTCAACGTGTATCTACAGCATCACATGAGGAAATTTTATTATAGTTTATTGACAGTAAAGCATAAACCCTGGCTAAGATGTGCTATATAGGGTGTTTCCTAAATTGCAGCCTTTGTTAATTGCAGTGTTTCAAATTGCAATTTCAATTTGAAATAGAATAGTTGTTCAGCCCTATAGGGGATCATTATACACGCACGTGTTAAAAATAATTTATCTTTCAAAAATTAAAGCAGGCTTTGTTCCTCTTATTAAATATGAATCTGATATTGTCAACACAAAATCTTGCTCATGCACCAATCTCAAGGGGTCTTAAACTGAGTTCCAGTGTCTGTAGAGAAACTAAGGATTACAAGATGAGAGTTGTAAGACAATCAAGATAATAAACAGGAAAGCAACATTTGGGGAAATCAGAAAGAAGGAATTAAGTCATAAAAATGTGAGCGGATTAGCTTTTCTCTTATTTCCAGCATTTCCTCTTTAATATGTCCCCAAACCTAATCTCATTATAAGTGTCTGTCAAGCATAAATTTCAATTCTTTTAAACAAGGTAGAGTTTTCTCCTCCCTTTAAATTCAAAGTCGTCTTCACAAGTGAAAACACATGAGAGGTTTCCTTGGCACAGACATGGGCCAACAAGGCAAAGGGGATTCAGCTTAGCACTCTTGATCATTTCAAAACAGAGTAACAGAAATTGTTTAAAAGTGAGTTTTTTTCTCCCTGGAAATCTGTTTACTGTGACCACTGCAGCATTTAGTGGTATAATGACCTGAGAGGCTCACAGTTGGTGCCCGGAGTTTTCCTGGTGAAAATTTACATTCAATAAATATTCATGCTTCATGTTTATTCCTTTATATGCTTTATTGTAAGAGTCTTTATAGAGTATCGGGGCTGTGGTGTGATTTCTAGTTGCTGACTTTCAGCAAGGAACTTGTTTCTTATTTTCCACCTTAAGAGATTTTAATCTCCACAAGATCTGTATAAATATTTCCATATAGAATTGTGATATTTCAGATTCACCATGAAGGTATTTGAGGAAGAAAGAAGCAGCTCGTAAAATAAACCTGTGAAGGAAGCAACACATAATTAGTGTCTTGTTAATTGCTGAGAACAATTAGAGCATTTTTAGTGTGTTGCAAGACAAAATTGTTTGCCAATAAAAATAATGATTTTCCACTTTGTAATTGTGTTGTGCATAAGAGCTGCTTCCATTCTTCTTTTAAAAAGAAGTCTGACATGTCATGAGGCATTATTTTCCAACTTCCAATTTATGTGACAGTTGCATAAATATACCACTGGCTTCCTGTCTGCAGCACATAGTGCATCATATAATATCAATTCTGGTGATGTAAAGTATATAATGTCCAAAGCCACACAATCAAAAGAGTAACAGGCTTCAAACCAACTTTCTAGATACAGTATATCTCAACCCCAATGATCTCTATCTGTCCATCACTGGTGTAATCTGACCACTGTGGATAAATTCTGTGAAAGGTCTTAAAGCACTAGGAAGACCCGTGCCTTAATCATGGTTAATCCCCGGTAGCTAGACATGTCTTGGGGGTACACAGGATGGACATATCACCCCAATTAGCGGCAGCTATAGCTTTAAAACCCTGTCATTAGGAGCCCGTAACCTTCCTGTCACTCATCATAGCTGCTGAGGCCTCTACTTGGAGCACTAATACAATTTGTCTCATTTATTCACTTCTTGGACTACAGCACACATGATAGCACACACACACACACATACATACATACATACACATGCTCTCTTGCACCTGTGAGACTGGCACTCGCATGCATATCAGAAAATCTACATACATTGACTCCACATTTCAGAAAGCAAATTTTGATACAGGAAGTATATGCAATTTTTACTGAACCAAATTGGGCATTGCTCCACTGTGTTCCTTGCAAGCTTAATGGTCTAGTTTATGTATGACAGCATTAATATGAATAGACAGGGAGGGTTGCCCGTGCCACAGTGCCCACAGTGTTTTGCTGTATTCAATAATTCTGAAGTTGATATATTAGAATTATACCTGGGAAAGAAACATGTATTTCGGATACTTCTGTTTTGGTTGATGAATAATAGAGGCACGTGCATTTTGAATGTCCATATAACTATCAGCTCAGTATGCAGATAGGGTCCCTGGTGTTTTAGTGGGAGATAGACTTTGCAGGCCTTTGCTGGTAGACTGCGGCGCAATAACTGTTATCTTGGCGAAAGCACCACTATTAAGCCTGCAACAATAGAACCAGGGTCAAGGATGAAGTTGAATGACAGCTCAGGATGAATATAATTTCTGAGGAAGTGATAAAGAGGGGGTCTTGTACTCACACTTAAAAAGCAGAATAATATCCTTTTTCACCAGGTTGTGTGCTCCTACATATTTTCATTCTTTTACTCGATTCTCCAGTGAAGAGGTCAGATATAAAGGGGGACAATTGACCAAGCTAGTGAGATTGATGGTGAGGATGAGTGGAATCTCAGCTAAATCAAAGTCATTTGCTGTTAATGAAAATAAGAGCGAGAGAGAGAGACCGCACTGTAAATCATCTTATGGTCTAATGTATTAGTGATAATGAATTCACGCTGCCACATTTAACCTTAGTTTTGCAAGTCATTATATTTGAGATTAACAAGGGAGGGAACTAAAGTGAACTGTCTGCAGGGAATTACAGCTGGGGCCTCATTGTCAATCAAGGATTGTGTTTCGATGTCTTTCATTAGGGTTGGGTGAATTAAATAAGACTTTCTTTTAATGGCGGTTGGCTTTCCCATTTAATGTTCTTCTCACTCTCCAAAGATGGTTAACTCTTCATTACCCAAATTAAAGGCATCCATCTCTGTTGGCTCCTGCCACATTGCCATGACCTCTACCTGTCAAAACTTTCATGTAAGCTCTTGAGTGATGGATGATACCCCCAAACCCCATTGTCAAAATTATCCAGTGACTGTCCAACCCTCTCTGATCCATTCAATCCATCTCCCCAGGCTACGTGCCACCAGTCATGATTTAACAATGAAGCCGAGTCACTAATTTACTCTCAAAGAAATTAGAAACTACCTTTTAATTATATGCCTGGGATTGTTCTAAGAGTTCACGTGGATCACCCCCAAAGCTTTTAACTTGACTTTGTGGGGGCTGATCATTTATATTCCTCAAACGTGTTATTTCAGGGGTCGTTCAAGATACCTTGGACCAGAGGGAATTTGAGGAACCATCAGGAATGGGAAAGAAGCAGTGTTGAGTGTTAAAATCAATGTTCACATTTGAAGGTCACAGCTGTTGCTAAAGGATATGATAAGATGGAAAAATACTTAACCCAATGCAATGGAATGTTCAAATATTTAACTGATTGTCACTGAGTAATCAGTTTTCAGAAGATAATTAATTTAATGCTCATTAAATTAATTGCTGATTTTGAAAACATTATTAAATGCAGGTTGAGTCCTGATCAATAGATTACATGCGCTGTGGGTGTTTCTGTTTCAGCTCTGGAATTGCATCATGCTCAACTGTTTACAGAGTCTTTGTTGACAAAGGAACCACAGTTCTCTGAACTTCCTTCCTCTTTTTTTTCCTCTCTATTTGCATCACCTTTAGACACATGTAAATATTCAAACACATGCCACGCATCATACATAATACATGATATAAGTGGTCCCATTCTTGTCTGACCTCTTGTCCTCCTGCTTCTCACCCAGACAGATGTAGATAACGTTCCAGACACACCTCACTTCCTGAAAGGAGAGTTATGGTTTCCTGGGAGAGGCACCGCCATCCCCTGGAGCCCTGAGGTGTTGGACAGCTACCTATGGAGAGGGCACATCTCTGACTTGTAGACCTGCTATGAGGCTTCTCCTCTCACTTTGAGATCCTCCATGTACCTGTCAAAGGGTCAAAAGGGTATGCCTGCTGCAGACAACAAGGACTGTGTTTGTGTGTCTGAGTGTGTTTGTGTTTGTGAGTGTGTGTATATGTGACCTCATGTGACAGATGCCAGGCTGTTTGTGTGTGAGGTGTGGGAGAGCCGGGTGGGCAGGTGGGATAACGCGCATGTGTTTGTGAGTGTGTGTGGGGGATTATAGCAGTATAATGTAAGGAAGTGCACTTGTCAGAGTGTGCAGACATGCGTGTGAATGCATTTGCATAGTGCACTGGCGTATGTATGTGCACGTGTTCATATCTGCACACACTCCATCTAACTATACCGGTAGTCAAATGAGAACCTGTTACCAGCCTCCGTTAACACTCCAAACCCAAAACAGAGCCAGAGTGTAACAGATTGGGGGGGCTGCTGTTCTGGCAGCCGAGCAAAGGATGAGCTAATCGTAGCGAAGGAGGTGACCATAGTTGGTTACAGCTTATTCAGGATTATGACTCAATCACTGAGGCTTATGGCACTTAGGTAATTATTTAATCAAAGAGTGGACGTGTCAATAGAAGTCGACAAGAGATTAATTATAAATCCGGGATGGCTTCAACTCATTGTTTTTACCGGTCTGCTGTCATGACAGTGGCAGGAAGGAGAGTTGATGGGATCATTGGGAGGGTGAGTGACAGCTCTAGTCGAGCAGGAAAAATCTACATAGCATAGTTAACTCTTACCCTCCCTTAGCACAGATTGGGATCAATACTGTGCTATCCTTGATTAAAATGTTTAATTTGCTGTATTAATGTGTAATACAAAGCCAAGGTGAGGAGAGAAAACATCCTTCAGTGGGTGCTCTAAATATCAGTCACGAGCTGTTTATCTGCTGCTCTATTTCTAGTCTAATTTAAAATAGAGTGAAGCTATAGATGTCAATTTTTAAATGTGTGAAAGCATGGATGTGTGTTTGTTAAGTGCTCTGTGACAGCTGTAGGGGACAGAAGAGGCAGGTGTATGCATCACAGCCCATGCTTGGTTATCCAGACTGTGGGAGGTTAAAAGACTCCAGATAAATCTTTCTAAATGATCTGCCAAAAGTTCTCTACTAACAACTGTAATTCCTAAACACTGTATATTGGGACTTGCACGTCTGCATGGGTGACCTGATATTCTCTATCTTAACATGTTGACTGATTACAGTGATGACAGCTCCCAAGGTACTACTCAACTTCAGGCACATGTGCTGAGGAAGTGACTAATTTAAACAAAAAAGTGATTGAATTTCTTACTGTTTTACTTTATGTGTAAGTAGGTCAGTGACAACTAAATGATCGCATACAGTTGTTTCATCTCTCCTCTCATTCCTCTTTAGAAAGTAGTGGAATGAGGATCTGGGAAACTTCATGCATGCTGATTCTAGGGATTCCCCTCTGAGCATTTTATCCAGTCTCACTGTTTTATTTGGCTTATGGCGAACAGGATGTGAGATTTACACCAGCAGCGAAAAACTGGGGCAAGTTGAAACACAAAGATGGACATGGCGGTTAACTCCCTGACTGTGTCACTACTGAAAAGAGAGATAAATGGTGAAAGGAAAACAAGCAAGGGGAAGCTGACAATTTTTCTAAAAGCCGCACGGAAGTTTCTAATTATATCCACTCGGAGACCTGTAACCTCCAGTGAGACTCAGCCACACACTGACACACATTCACCAGCATATGCACACACACACTCACATACACACGAGTGCAGAGAAATAACCTTTGCTGGCCTTGCAGTCCCCTCCAAGCAAGATCCAAATTAGACAGTGAGAGGAAAATAATGTCCTCCCTCTTTGCCGCTGTTAAAGGCCAGTAATCTCTCATTTAGACTGACATTAAGATGAAGCAAGTTTCACACTAACTCACTCCTGTCATCAAAATTGAAGAGAAGAGAAGAGAAGAGAAGAGAAGAGAAGAGAAGAGAAGAGAAGAGAAGAGAAGAGAAGAGAAGAGAAGAGAAGAGAAGAGAAGAGAAGAGGTGTGTTTGAGAGGTTGATTAAGGGTAGGGCTGTCACGCCTGGTAATATGGAAGCCAAGCAACACAGCCCCCAGCCCCAGGTGTGCAGATGGTAGGGTGGGCAGTGAGGGGCGAGCGTCCCCTATCTCTAATTCTCAGCTGCACTTGTAAGCCATGTGCTATGTATGAAATGTGTTGGCACAGATCCATGTCCTTCAACTCCCTGTGTACCCATGGCTGCTCCACCCAAACCAGCTGTGTCTGTGTGAGCTCACTGGGCTCTGACAGAAGGGATCAAAACAACACATGAACCAGCCGTGACACTGACCGCCATCAAAACAAGCGAGCAGCCACGATAAAAATCCCAGAGCTATATCACAAGGGGTGAGGTGTGTTATGAGCAGTGCCGTGCAATCTGCGTGTGTGTGTCTCTATCAAACCCAACGATAGCTAATGCATGAGTCAGTCATCATGTCACACTGTGATGCTGCCAAACACAATTAACTTTGGAAAATGTGAACCAACGTGAACCTTACTGCTTTGCATTCAGATCAAGGGAGCGATCAAAGCTCTAGTAAACTTTGTTATGTGTGCTCACTTTTTTTTCTGAAAGTGAGCACACATTCTTAGAGAAACATACGTCACAAAGACAGAGAAAATGAGACAGACCCCGTGAATAAGCAGGAGACAGTGAGAGGGAGATAAAACAGGTTTCAGCAGTGTGCATGTAGGCCTATATTGATGGTTAGCTTCCAGTCCATGTGGGCCAAAGACAGGAAATGTGTGCCTTCCTGTTTGATTATGTTGGAACAGAAGACGCTCAAAGACAGACATGGGACGGTAGAAATATTAGATAGGCCTGCTTATTTTAACTGCTGCACAGGTGTTCTCAATGTAGAAGCCCGTTCATGGACCCATTAAACGCTGAGGGTATTAAAAAAGAGTAAGAGTAGGATGAAAGAATAATACAGAAAACACGAGGGAAACATCAAAGCGCCGACAGATGAGGTCTCAGTCAATTCATAAATGCCTCTGGACTCAAGTTGTTCACAGATGCAAAAAACAGAGCTCTGTCCTTTGAAATTTTAAATCACTGTAATGGAAATGTTAAGGGGGGTAGACTTTGTATGACCTGTCTTAATATATTTACCATATCAAAATCTATCCCCAAGAAACAATTCTCTGCCCCATCTTAGACTGTAGATAAGTGAAAGAGTGGGGCAGTATGTTTTGAAAATGTATAGCACTGAAGGCAGATATATACCGTATACAAACACTTTCTTCTGGCACACTGGAACCACTTTTTCTCGACTGAGAGACACTGCCAATAGTAGTAGTTTGAGGCCGACTGGAACAGATACTAGATTAAGTTGGAGCGATCTCTATTTTCCCACAGGAAAGAGCTAAAAGCTTTAGGCCATCACTTAGGTCACATATACTGTATGAGCTTCACCGCTCCACCCATATAACCCCCACACTACACCACCCACTCACACACAATGTTGCCCCCACAGCAGATGTTGGAGTCCTGCATGACATGACAGAGCAAAGTTACATTATGTAAATAATGTGATACCCAGATTTTATTGACATCAGATTTTAATTCAACTTCTGTGTTTTAATGGTCTCACACACACACACACACACACTCACGTCTCATCCAACTGTTCACTATTCTGGTTTGCATCTGTCTACCTCATCTGACACTGAAATTATATTTCTGGTAATTATGACATTTCAACTAATGTATTCTTCACTTCAGAGTACTTACCCCAACACTGAAGTATTTTGCCGATATTCTCCACTTGGTAGTGCAGCCCTGCTAACCATATGCTGTTGAAAACTGATTATTAGATTTGATTAATGTGATTCATACACAATTACTGAAATATAATTGAACACAGTGGTCGTATTTGGCATCGTTCCATGACAATGGACTTGTGCCGACATGACTAAAGGAGTTAAAAAGGCCAAGCAGCTGCAGAAGCAGACGTGCCGTCTGGTTGAGCCAAAAAGATGTTGTATGTTGAAAGTATATTTCTCTGTATTATTTACTTAGAAGCCCCCAGATGTTGTGAACATGTGGGTGTTTTATATGGTAGTTAATAGCAGGTCACATTTGGACTTCCACTCCCTGAGAAACAATTAATAAACCATAAACAGTCTAATATCCTCTCCACTGAGCATTAGGTTCACATTGCTTCCATGCAGAGAAGAAAATACACTTTTGGCTCTGTTTGGGGGTGTAGGTGGGGGTGGGTTGTTATTTTAACTTTTTACAGTTCCTCTGTTGCAGAGCTGTAGCTGCATAAATAAGGTTGTTCATTTGACCGACAATGTGGAGACTGAGCTGCGACTGTAAACTTATCATGGTGCTGAACTTCCTGACCCAGGCTGTTGTTGTTGTTTGCTGCTTTACACAGACACCTAATCCAACATTTAAAAGGAGTTTGTTTCACGCGGGGCTTGTTATGACATGATAAAAGTAAATAAAGCTTTTTGTCTGGCGGGATCTGGTCTAATTGGAGTACAATGAAAAGCTCCACTGAGCACAGGAATCTGGTTTAGGTAACATGTCCAAATATCATTGCATACATTTATAAATGGATGACGAGATCTCAGTTTAAAGGCACACGGGAAATTCATCAAACCGCACAAGTCTAAATGGGGAAACATGGAAATGACTCTGATTAGTTTGCCCATATGAGTGACTGGAACTTAAAACAAAACACCCCATAGACACCCTCCTAGGAGATTCTATATGCACATTATATATATATATATGTGCATATACATATATATTCTACACACACATATATATATATATGTGTGTGTGTGTGTGTTCTTGCCACTCTGCTTGTGAGTGCATTTTAAATTACAAGAGAAGAGCTAGACTTGAAAATGTTCACTACTCATGGCTCAGAGCTCTGCTCTCTAGGTCCATTGCCTTCCAGAGAGTAAATCCATTCACTTGCCTTCAGCAGCATATCAGGTGTCCTCTGGCTTGTCTCTCTGGTGTGATTGGTGTGTACCTACCCTGCAGCTGCAGCTCTCCTTGATGTGGTGGCATCCAATATCCATTCAATCTAGACATTATGTAATGGACAGCTAACACAGGTTCAAACCAACGCTCACAGCTGCTAGTATGTGGTCACTGTGTTTGTAGAGGGGGACTTTTAATATTTTCTTTTGTTCTTTCAGCTACTTAATTTTATTCTGTAATTCATCATCCCACCTCATCATCATCCAAGTTTAATTCTGAGTTTTATCTGTTTTTTGATCTATGGGAATGTGTTTAATTTGCATTCACTCAAATGACTGTAATGCACACAGTTTTTTTATGGCTTCTGTCCCAGTAAACATTAGTGGGCACATAAGACCCAGGTGAACACACATATTTTTTTAGTCTGGCATTTTTTGGGCACCACACTAAGACATGCATTCATCTTCAGCCATGAATTTTAGCAAGCCTAACTTTTTTACAACTTTGGGACAACACTCAATACTTTTTGATTCATCTTACCTCATTTTATTGCCAACTTAAAATCAAACAAGTGACCAAAGTAAAAGATACAAAATATTAACAATAGTAACATTATAGCTGAGCTCCACCGTGTTGTGCCTGTGATTCATTCTGTCTCCATCATCTTTTGTAACATCATGTTTACATACGGGTGAAGCCTTTCAATGCAGATTCACCTTGGTCAAAATAATTTGGCTAAACTTGATCATTTTAATGTAAAGGGGGTTTAATGTATACATGCTCATGTATGTTTCTGCACTGACTGTACCTGGTAACCATATCGAAGGTGCACGTTTTACTATGTCACATGTTCAGTTGTGCTTTTCATTATGTATCTCAAGTGACTGTGGGGGGAGTGGAAAAATAATGAAATGCATAATGGATGTCGAGGTGCTCTTTAGACAACTGGTACCTTTGTGAGGTTTGATTTCAAGTTCTCCCTTTTGCCTAAGTGTAGTTCGCCTGTTGATGCAGTCATCAGGGGGTGATTTCACTAATATACAAGGAGACCTATTGCTCATCAGAAAGCTATCCACCATGCTGATTGAGTCATGTGTAGAGCTGCTGAGATAATTTGTCACAGACCTGCCAGGTCAATGGACTTTGATTGGAGCACAGTATGAACTCGAGGATTTCTACAGAGTTGAGTACTCTCACACCCTCACCCTGTCTCAAGATCTTTTCTCTAACTCTGCCACAATCTCATTCTCCTTTTTAAACTTTTAAAAGTATTGTTTCTTCCTTTTTAAAACTTGATCAAAATCTGTCCCTCTGCTCTGGTGTCGGTGTGTCTTTCTGCTCTTTTTTTTCTCTCTGTCTCCCTATATTTCCCTGGCCTCTCCCTGGCCTCAGCCTGGGGGCCCACTATGCTTGTTGAAAGGTAACAGAATCTTCCGGAATGACCCACTGAAATCTCAGGGTTGATTCACTGATGTTTCTGTCAGAGAGAAGCACAAAGTACTGGACTGTATTTCCCCCCCACAAAACTAGAGGTGTCCATTACAGTGAAGATCTGTGTAAAAGGGAAGAAAAAAGGGAGGCCCCAAGCCTGACTGGCTGGTTTTAATGTGACAGAAAGAAAAGGAGGTCAGAACATACACACGTACAAAGCACATATACAAACACATATTTCCAAGAAGAGCAGAAACCTTGTCTGAGACACCTGTTCATTTTGCAGTTAGGTTTGAAACTTTGAAACATGTGGCTTAGCTCGGGAGCTGTAACTCTGCCAAAAGTTTGAATATACAAGTTCAGCTGTGCCCTGTAACTTTTAACACTTCACAGTGAAAATCACAGCGTTGGCACTCCTAAGCCAAGTAACTCAGTTCCCCTTCATTACCTTTCTCCAGGGAAAAAAAGGCAGGAAAAAAGAGGGACCGACAGCAACATTTGAAAAGAAGAAGAAAGGACGTAAACTTGAATAACTTCCAGAAGGAGCATGGCAAAATACCTGCAGCAAGTTTCAAAAACCACAAAATCTTTCTTCTGCCGGTTTAGCATTGTGGGGTGGAAGCCTCGGCACTGACCATAGCATAGGTATGCTTAATCCTCTTTCATCTACAATTTTACACAAAAGGAGTATCTGTCCGCGTGAAGAGGGAGATTCTACCGACATAAAAGGCTGACGGGGGGAGTGTTGCATGTCTGTACCAACACTGTCCTGGACCTTATTATTCTTTGCACATAGCTCTAAGTCTAAACAAGACCCACTTCCTGAGGAGGACTGCTGTGCACTCACTGCACTCACGCTGGCCCTGGTGTTGTTCTGCTTCAGCATGTGTGTGTGTGTGTGTGAGGCTGCCGTGATGTTGAGATGGCCCTGCTTTTCTTCTATAGGGGCTTTCACTCTGCAAGAGCTCAGCCCCTGTAAAGAGTGAGCCTGTGCTGGTACCTCTCTTAGTTTCTCTTTCTTGTACAGGAGTCTCTTCTCTTTTATTCTCCCTCTTGCTCTCTCTCTCTCTCTCTCTCTCTCTCTCTCTCTCACTCTCTCTGCAGGAGCAGCTTGAGTACTTCCAGCTGCCGACATTGAATACCACCTCCCACACACACACACACACAAAAGACATACACACAGGTACATACTGGTCCAGTATATAACATGTGCTCACACACAGAGACGCATACAAATGCACATACACATCCCTCTTTTAGAGAAATGCCTGCAATAGTTTCTCACTACTCCTGCGTTTGTCCTCCTCCCACCTCTATGTAGTGCATTTACATGTACAGTCTGGATCCGTACGTGTCTGTATGCACACTGGTTCCCTCACCCTTATCAACCCTCTCGTGCCTGTACTTCCAGACAGGGTGGATATGGGTGATGGTTTATTGTCCATATCCATTGCAGACCCTCCAGTCTGTTCAGTGAAGCTGTGTCACAGGCACTCACAGTTCAGTAGGTGAGCGGCCAAGCAACACACCACACACCTCACCTCGCAGTGAGCTGCTCTTCCCTCATGCCAAGGAAAGCTACAGCAAAGCAAAGCAAAACAAACATGAAAGAAACACAGAGAGAGAGAGAAAAGGAGAGAGATGAGACCAGACCTCTGTTTGAATGTGGCCTGGTATAGGCCTACTGTATTGTACATGCTCACATACGCCAGCACATACACACCGTATATAAAAACTATAGAAACAAGTCCCTCAGTAGCAGCAGTTTGTCTGTCAGTTCTTTCGTCTTGGTATGAAATAAGAAGAGCACCGGAGGAACCTGTTGCTGGGTTTTAACACCGAAGCAGCCCAGGGAAAAAATGGTAATGCAAGCTAGTGCAGTGGCAGGGGTCTGCCGGGTGTAACCATAGCTTCTAAACTTGCATTCAGGTCTTTTCCAGAGCTAGGCTCAGGGTATGCAGACGACCTAGGGGCTGAAGACTTAGGGAGGACTTTAAGCCTCTTTGTCAAGCTCCTCAGAGCTCAGTCGACTGCTGTGAAGAGGCCGAGGCATGCAGCTGTCTAGCAACAAGAACCCCTCATACCAAAGATACTGGCTTGTGGTTAAGGGAGAGAGAGAGAGAGAGAGAGAGAGAGGTTCATTGTGTATCTGAATATCAGGGTTTAAATTTGTAAAAATGGGCCATTTATGAAAATCACACCAGGTGAGGTGCTAGGTATGTGAAAGGCTAAGGAACTATTCCCTGAATAATTGCAATACATCATTAAAGCAATTTCAGTTTAACATTTTTAATGACATTTTTCACATTTTACATGCTTTAGATGCTCCATTGACTGACTGTGATTTACTTAATTGGCTGATTATCATCATTTATACAATTTTACACATTATTGTATTAATGTTTATGTGACATTGTTTGGTTCTTTTTATAACCTGAAAATCAGCATCAGCCATGGTGGAAAAAAAAAATCCAGCCCCCATGACAAATCATGGTTTTCATATGTGGGTTTGAAAAAAAGAAAGAGCGATGCAGCAGGGACAGCCATTCATCAGAGATGGAAATGTAAAGTACATCCAATATACACCTCATTTACATGAAGTAAAATCTCTAACACAGTGACTTCATCCACATGCCAAATTCTTGTTCTTGATGCTTGTGACATGTGCAGCAGTCAGAGCTGGGGACGTATACGACATGGTAAACCTAAGTGCTGTCTCTCCATGAAAGTATTATCAGTGAAACGAACACCTTCTTTGGAATGCCACAGACCTGCCAGGAGACATGGAGGAGCTGGTTTTATGAAGCCCGTCCATGCACTGCTCCAAATGAGCCATGGTGAATTCTTCACCGCCAGTCAATCCCTGGGGAGGCAGTCAAGAAAACCCTATTATATTTGGGGGCAGGCACCGCTCAAACTGACAGCAACTGCTGCGACAGCAAAGCTTGTCGAAAGAGGGAGAGAGAGAGAGAGACAGAGAGAGGTATGTTCCCCATCTCTATGTGACAACAGAGTAAATTGCATATACATTAGCTTTGTTTGGTTTGGATTGTGAAGCTGCTAAAGGAGCAATGGGGACTGCGCCATTAATATTAAACAAACAATTTGAATTTTGTTAAATGCACACATTCAGAATTATTTGTTGAAACTGTTGCAGCTGTTACCGAAAATAATTTATACACTTTCAATGGATTAAACTTGTTTTCTAGACACTTTTCTCCAGTCAACCTCTGTGTTTGGTGTGTAAGAATTAGTGATATCTAATGGTGTGATTTTTAAATAATAAGAAAAGGAGGACTCTTTTGCACGCCCCTCCATTTCCCATGTGCATCATGGAATATACGGTGGCCTTCATATACCAGAAAGGAGCTGTACTTTCTCTGTTGCTCTCTCTTGTAATCTTCCACCTCAAAAAAAGTGTATGCTCTGGCTGGTTTGTCCATTCCAGCAAGATGGCGGCCTTTATAAAGCAAGGTCCATGCTCACAGTACACATGAAAATGTCTTATTCTAATGTGGCAAAAACCTGTTTACACACTTAGGGGTAGTATATTAAACTTCTGCCAACATTTAAATGTTACACACAGTACCTTTTAAGTGCTTTCTACATTTTCCCCTTTCTTTTAGAGTGCTGCTTCTTTGCAAATACAAAGGTTCTGCCAAGATACAAGAGCCAAAGTTTACTCCTGTAGTTCAGGACTTTTTCCATAAAAAAAGTTCACGTCACCACATAAAATGTGCTCACCTACCGGCTACTTTGGCTTGAACTGGTAGAGCAGAATTGGCATTATTGTGAGTGGGGCCTAAACAGTGTTAACAGCTGATCAAGAAGCCAGTATGTAATGCACTGATATTTTTGACACACACTGAGATTTTCATTAGTTACAAAAGAATTGCTCAGTCGACCAATTACAGCATACTGGGCAAAGTCTAGCAGAGTTTAAGATAATTCATAAAAACTTTCAAGAGTTCAGCATGAGAACTTAGGCTAAAATTATAAACCTGTAACATGGGCACCAGAAAATGAAGTGTGGAAGCATGGCAAGTCCATGAGTGTTGGTTTCAGTGTGGGGGATAACATGTAAAAGGTCAAGTCTGATTCGGCAGATCACACATAATCGCCTCACTCATAATGCTGCTGCCCTTTTCTACAGTGGCCTCTTGATAAGAGGAGAAGATGGACAAAATGAAAGACAGACAGAGAGAAACCAGTGAAGGGAGAGACAGAGGATATAAAGAGGAGAAGAAGGTATTATCATTCCAGGCATCAATCCTATAGCAGATGTGCTGCTTGTCTTGTGCTGTGAAGGAGTGGCGCGTGACCCTGTTCACCTCACGCCTAATGAAAGATTGACTGACTGACTCACCTCACTGTGCCAGCATGTATGTATAGTCAAGCAAATATTATTGGATGCAGGACCGGGAAATGATCTAGGAGCTTATGGTAAGAAAGAAAAATAGGACATCACAGAAAATTGTCTGAATGCAGGGCCATATACAGTGAACTAATCATAAAGTGAACAGTGGGTCGGTGCTACAGGCAGCACAGCAAAATGAGAAGAGATTTGTCTGTGTCTTGTTATGCCAATACTTTGACATAGAAGGGGATGCAAGGATTCAGTCTAATAAGTGAGCTTATTTCAGATCACAGACTGTGATTTATAAAGAGCAGCAAACACGAGAATACAGTATGCGTCCCACATGCGTGTAGACTAATACTTTGCTGTACTTTTGAGGGGGGGATTACATCAGAAACACTCGACTGTCTTTACACTCATGCATGCAAAACACAAAACATGTGTAATTACACGATCTCAGCTGATGGTCTTTTAAGCTACAGCAGAACATGCATACAAATCCACACATGTACACACCCATATTACATGCACATACATCTGTGAGTGCAAAGACAGTCAATATTCCAAGTTCTAGGTCAGTCATTTTATCTGTGACAGCATGGCATCACTTCAAGACCTTATACAATAAATCAGCCCTTATCCCACCTCCTGCCAATGGTCCAGTTCTGTATATACAGTCAGAGATTACAAACAGAACACACACTGAGCAACCTTGAATTGAGAGTATAAATCATGTGTACATGCTAGACCGTGTTTTGAAGAGCCTGCACCTGATCAGTACTCTCTTAAATGTATCACACAATTAATGTTTACGCAGGAGGTCACACAGCAAGGATAATAGTCTAATCTTGACTGAATGCAAATAGGCTTCATGTATAAGCAGCAAGGTCGTAACATAAAAGCACCCATTCAGGAGTGCATGACAAGAAAATTATAGAGAGAAGGCAAATAAACATACTTTGAGGTAATCGTTTTGTATTATCTCACTCTCATACACAAGCCCATGCTGTAAAGCCACAACATGAGTTCAGCTCGTGTTTTTTTTTTCCCCCCTCAGTCAATGAGTCTGCTATACTGTAACTCATACAGTAATATAACATTACTGCAGAAACACAGCAACACTGATGGAGACTTAAGTATCACATTAAGGTAAAAAGTACAATTAAGTGAAAAGCAATCATGGCTTGTATGGGTGCTTGAAATCATTGAAAGTGCTTGAATTTCAATATTGTGTTTTTAAGGTTTGAAAAGTGCTTGGATTGTGATGTGTTTCACAACAAACAGTGACCTGACGGAGTAGCTTATTAGGTGGAGAAATGAAAACTGCTCTGTCTGGGCCTCCCTTGCTCTGGAGGTCTAGTTACAGACAAGTGACGTATTTTGAAATATAATATGTCTGTGTTTTCCTTTAATTGAAATCTTTCTGCTATCATAAATACAGTTTGGTTGCTAATAGCATGACAACATCTCCTTCACTGTGACTTAAAAAAAAAATGTGAAAAAGAAACACTTGATTTTAACCTCAAAAAAGGTGTATGGAGACCGGATCTATCTGCAAACACAAAGTATTTAACTGAGGAGAAGTTAAGCATCTTTGTTGTCAGTCAGCAAAATTACTGAGAGTCCAGTGAATTAAGTTCTCCAAATCAGACGTGTGGACCAGGAATGGCCTTATTTCAAATTAATAATTAAGATCTGTAGATATCTAGATGAGTGACTGTTTGCGCTAGAGCCAATTAGTTCTTCATTGCTGTCTGTGTACCTTCACAGTATCAATCAGCAGGCAGTAAACACTGTCTTTCAGTAGCAGTCTACCTCAGGGGGACTGCCTTTAAACAACAAAGTCAGCTCTTTGATACCTCCCCTTCTCACCTTTCAGCGTAGCCATCCCCAGATGTAAAAGCACACCTACCCATAAAACACAACCACAAAACACTAATACACTCTCTTTTTAGACTTTATGGCCTCTCTTCACACAATTATCCATGATCACACAATCAGTGTTTGATTTTATGACCCAGACCTGAGGGGGGGTGGGGGGTCTGTGGACAGAGGTCTCGCCACAGACATTTGCAGAATCTGCACATTTAAACAGTCAGGGAGCTGGGCAGACACACACTAATACACACAAACACCCCCTGTCTCTCTGTGGCCTTCTCTCCTTGTCCTTAGCCGTTTCCCAGATTCCAGATGACATCCTGACAGAAGGGCTGAGTGACTGGAGGTGAGGCTGTGTGATGACAGACTGGGGCCTTTATCAGTGACCAGCACACTGCCAGCTTGCTGTTTGAAGATTAACTGGCAGATTGAAACCCAAACCTGCTGCTGTCCCTGCTACACTCCCTGCCACTTTACATATTTCTTTTTCTTTTTTTTCTTCTTTCTTTTAACCCCTGCTTTGCCGACTGCAGGAGCTCTCTGGGGTTTAATGTAATTGGCCTATTTCCTGCGTATGATGTTCCAGGTTTGTTGTAATTGACTGGGTCCTTTATTGGCTGTGAGACAGGTTAAATGGGAACCAAATGGAGAGGCAACACAGGAAGCTTAGGTCCAGGATATTTGATACTCATCACATCAGCCAAGCTGGATGCAGAACAGCAAAATGCTGAGAATGTGGCTGCAGTGATTAGCAGCTGCATGAGGATTAGTTTGTTAGTATTGTATTGGCATATGTTAGTCAGTGCTGGCTGTGCATGATGTTAGGTATATATAGTCCAAGAGTGTCAAACTTATTTTAGTTTTGGCACCACATACAGTGCAATTTGATCTCAAGTGGGTCAGACCAGTAAAATAATAGCATAATAACCTATAATCAACAAGAAATCCAAATATTCCCTTTGTTTTGCATTTAATGAAGTATCTTTTTTTACAAAACATATTATGAACAACCTGAAATTTCTTGAGACAAATAAGTATAACATTATACCTAAGTTAAAACTTACAGATCGCAGTGAATCTACAAAGGCACCAAACCATTTGTCACAGGTATCTGGAACTGAAAAATTGATTATGATTAGATTCTAATCATTATGCGAAACTCATTTCACAATTCATTATTTGGGCCGGACTGGACCCTCAGATGGGCCGGTTCTGGCCCACGGGCCACATGTTTGACACCCCTGATGTAGTCAGTTCCATTATGTAGCATCTGTTTAGTGTGTAGTTGAGTATGTGAAATATGTGGAAAATTTTGTTTTCAGTGTGGACAAAGGTGAATCCTTCAACCAACCAATATCCTTCCTTTTTTATATATATATATATATATATATATATATATATATATATATATATAT